>SJJU01008933.1:0-24283 GCA_012932125.1 Conopomorpha cramerella | reverse complement strand
GTTCTGCCTACCCCGCTTTAGGATTAAAAGGCGTGAAGTGTATTTATTTTTTATTTATATGTACAGTCCCGACCAATGTCACTAGTGTTAATACCAACATACAGAACAAGAGACACATGAACCGGAAATAATACGCCGCGAAAACAAGCAAGTAAACACGACGCAAACATGAAACTTTGGAAAATTGTTAATTCACTAAGTGAAATGATCACATCCAACCAGCACGAGTTAAATTCCGTTTAAAACAACAACGCACAACAGACACACAAAGTTGTGTGAAACTAACAAACTGAGGTTCGGATAATCTCTTGCAAAGTTACGTATTATGATTAACTTGATGTATGAGCCAACTTGCTTGGATTTGGTCGTTTAACATCATATATAACACATTAAATATGAATTTAGGTTTCGGATGCGAAATCGATGTTTTTGTACGCAGAATTGTTAATTTTAACTTTTGACGGCAATTTTAATATCCGATCGTTTCGAGTCCGGAATTGATGTTGTGTTATAATTACAATTGTTATTGTCAGTTTTTGGGCAAAACGCATGAACACGATGTTCAGCCTGAATAACTCCTAGTAGCGCCTAAAACTTCATATACGCAAACAATGCAATATTCAACAAAAAGCGCCTGTTTATTCGGAATAGCAGAGCAATGCGGCGGTTCAACTACGAACGTTCCTGGGTTACGTCGAATGGACTCTGCTGCTTCCCAACCTCGGCTCCGCCGGTGCACCGCTGATCCCTCATGCACCCGTAATATGACGCGACTTCTTTATGTACCTACATCTTCATTTGTCTGCGTCAATATTGAGCATGTAATTCTATCGATACAGTAGTCTACAGACATTTTCAATTAGCTGGGTCTCCCGGATATCATCATCAGCCACATGACGTCCACTGCTGGACGAGGGCCTCCCCGAATTATTTCCATGATCATTGGGGGGATGCCAATAATCGCAACGTTTGGCAGGCGGGTAGGCGAATGCAGTGGTGTTGTGGTTTAACTCACAGAGAGCGCGGCTGCCCGTCTTCTGGAGAGTTCCCTCGGTCGCCTTTTACGACCCCCAAGCTGGGGATATATTTACTTAAGACTAAGTACTTTACGCACGGCTTTTTTTATTGTAGAGTGAAGCATGAAATCCTCTACATGTTCACCTGATGATTTCCATCAAGGCTAAGTGAAGAGGTGAATATCAAAACGCAACGATTTTTTTCTCGAATTTCGTTAAACATGTTGTTTCACACTATCCTGGATAAGACAAGTTAAACAAAACTGCGTACATCCCTCATTAAACGTTTTTACTTTTCAAAATCGCATATATCATAATCATAATTTGAAGAAATGTTCCAGGACTCAGAAGCTTTTTATTGATTATTAACAAATTGTAAAAAGTGGACATGTTGTGGTTTTGATATTCACCTCCTCAAGTGTTTAACAAAATGCAATGTGTAATATCTTCGCGCTTTTATTTGACGGTTAGCAGGTACTTATCGTTAACGCCATTTTTATTATACAGTAACGATCAACTGGATGTTTAGTTTGTGTGTAAATTTCATATGAAGCAAGACTACAATGATTTATAAGAATTCAGAATAATTGTTTCAGAATGATGAGTACCAGAGAATTAAAATCCAGAATAGAAGATTAGGCTGGGCTGAACTCATGTCCTAACATATAACTCAAATATCCTTTATTTGCTAAACTGGACTATTTTTTTTGGACATCCTAAAAAGTGATTCTCAACTGAGTGATCTTATTAAGTGCCGTCGAAAGGCAAACGGAAATGATCGACGCAAGTAAATAAACAAAAACGGGGCCATTTCCTGTAAATAAAACATCTTATAACTGTGATGTTAACCAGTTTATTTTCCATGCACATTATTAAAATTAAGTAAACGAATTCGAAGCTGTAGTAAATATAGTATTTATATTTTCGCTCGTTGGATTATTAACAATAGTATGAGTGATTTTACCAAATAATCTGACTGCTTCACTATAGTCTTATTTATTCCCAGAATGAGCAACGAATTTATAATATAATTTAAAGAAATACTAGGTCAGCCCCCTAGCAAAGCAGCAAGAAAGAAATGACAAGACATTTAACGCCCTGTGATTCGTTAATACAACAAAATCTCACTAAGCGTGACGAACAAGCCAATCAGAGTGCACAGTTTGTTTTGTCACATATTTCTTGACGGGCGTGCTAAGTCTTCGGGGTCAAAATAATAGTACTAGCTGTATTTCCAAATTAAGGACGTGAAGGACTATTTAAAAAGGATTTTTCGATGATAGATAGATACACATCTTATCTAACCTGTAATACAAAATTCGTTGCTGCAACTGGTTCTTAGTTCTAAATAAAACTGTCTCGCCTCTATTTCTTTCATTCTTTGCGTAAAAGGGACAATAATATCTTGAAGATGAGAGAATTTAAGATTTTATATAACAATACAAAATATCCTAGCCTCGTGCTAGAGGTATGTTCCGCCAGCTAATTGCTTAGCAAAAATCTCTCACCGTACTTGGAATCGTAAATAATTTAGTAGGGCATAATCACACATTCAATGGGGCCCGAGCTGATGAGTATTGATTGGAGTGGCCAGTGGGACGTGGACGGCAGCGTTGGACAGAGAGACATTGAAGGAAATCTGCAGAACCACATTTAACCCCAAAACAGGGACGGATAAAGATAATTTGTATGGAGTCAAGAAAACGTGTGCGTTGATAAGAGGCAAAAGCAAGTACATGCGCACGTCTCCAGAGAATGGTCCGTACGCCGAGAGGCAGGTAGGGCTTGGGTGGTGGTGGGATTATCCCTGTTTTAATAACCCCAGGGAATGGTAAGACCTACTATAATTGATGTCGCCTGCATGGGCTTGGCTACGTACTCCATGGACCGGATAATTACTTGGGAAACAGATGCCTAAACTTGGAGACAGAAAGCGAAAACAAACTCAGGATTGAACAGGACCTCAGGAATTATATCAGGCAGGATAATGACATTAATACGTGCCAATAGCGTCAATGAAAGTGACGAGTGATGTCAAGGATCGTGTGAAGTGAAGAAACACTTGCAACAAAGCAAATCCTGAACCGATCCTGAACCGCACTACAAGAGATAAGAAGAACTTGATCCAAAGTGATGTGTGAATGTATAGATCTTTTAATACACAAGTATATTCTTCCAGTATTAATGTGAGTTTAGTCGGTGACTGGGTTTGGAGGATATTGTTAGTCAGGTACAGGTAGTTGACACGTTGCTAGTGTATGAGACGAGATTTTTGCTAAGCGAGATGTTTGCTAAGCTTACCTTCTTAAGGTAGATTTCCACCATAAGCCACATATAGTGCGTAAAGTATTTGTGAACAAAATTTGCCTCAGTTTGGTGGGAACCTACCTTTAGAGACAGTCCTCGTTACATTTGATCAGCTAATCTGCATATTGATGTAAACATTAGACTTCCATGAGGCTCCCTGTGCACAAGGCTACAACTTTAGTAATATTGAAAACAGAGGTTAATGGCACTACAGGGTGATAGAGCACTATATTGGATTTTTTGGGATGATCTCTGCGACAGGTTGACAGGTGACGTTTTGACAACCTAAAGAGAAACTTCTTGATGACTATTGAAATTGGAAACCTGGATTGTCAACCGTGACAGAATAAGTATCCCTTTTCTACACATTTCAACCTGGGACGTTGTCTAAATGAGTAGGAAATTCAGTGGTCATTTTAGACGGACACTACTGTTGTTGTTAGTTTTGTTCAACACAAATGTCACAGACACCATCACACAAAAATGTACTTAATTTCAGAATAACGTAGTACGTTTCAACCATCAAGTAACGTGTAACACGCACAAGCTGCAAAAAGGTATTTATTTTTGTGGCAACTCGCGAAACTCATTACAAAAAAGAAAAAAAGGAGCGGTATTTTTTGGCATGTAGGTATTTCTTTTTTTTTCGCCACCTCAGTATCAGTGTCTGGCAGATTATGTCTGGCTGGTGGAAGTTGAGAAACAGCAAGAAAATTCCAAATTCAAATAACATCAAACTTCTATTTCATAAAACTCTTTTAAATTTGGAACATGTTTGCTCCATGGCCAAACGAAACTTGACGGTTCAAAGTTACGACGGAATATTTTTATAAAGACTTCTTTGACTCGAGTTCACTTGCATGTAGAACGAAAGTACTCCCTTCCTGTGAAATATTCATAAAAGACTTATACCGTTTTCTTGAAGGGAAAAAATCAGCTTGACGTCGCAATAAAACCAAATACTCCGAGCTGGTTCCGATTATTAATACCAATCACTGAACGGTTCTTCTTATATTATTGCAATGTCAAATTGATCTACAAGAAACCGAAAGCTAATGAAATTTACAGCTCATAATTTACTCATCTTGGGTCTCTTTAGTTCTAAACGTACAATAAAATTGTCTCACTTTCATTTACAGACTGAAAGGTGAACACACAAAGTTTGTGAGTCAAAGTCATATAACTTTATAAATCTTTTAAACAGAGATAATGGAATAGGCCCTAAAAAATCAGAATACACACTAGAAGGAGGTATAATACAAAAGGGACAGCTTCTTAATACAAAAACAAAACGGAAACAAGAAGAGAAGGGTCAGTCTTATGTTTGGAAAGTTCAAATAACAGTGTTGATACAGAAACTTTGGGAAGACTCACAAAGGAATAAAATTACTGTTTCAAATTGTCTAGATACAAGTTTTCTCACTCCGTTTTACTATAGTCTGTCTTCGTGCTACGTGACTGTCTCTCTCTCTATCCTCTTTCTCTCTCTAGAGAGAAATTTCTTTAACAGTATCAACGTAAACAGTTTAACAACTTTCTTGATCTCGCATTGCTTTCACATTCTTCTGAACGATAGCTCAGATTCATTTTTTCTCTCCCACGATATTATATGGTCGTAAACAAGAGCGAACAGTACCATTGTAATCTGAATCTCTATAAAGTGGGAAAGGATAAGCAATGCGGGTTCAAGTTACAGTGGCATCTCATTAAACAAATGTCGGCATCTGCGATGTATGAGTAACAAGGGAATTTATCTCCTAACATTTATACAAGGTACAAGGATTTTGTGTTTGTTCTGAAGATTTTACACTTTGTTTTTGGATTACGAGCTGTTTGCGTTCTTGTTAGGTAATTCTTATAAGATAGCAGATTTTAGTACACAAATTCTCGTCGGGTACCGATTCTAGAGGGTTGACGATGTAAAATAAAGTGACAATGTAACGCCAGTGGTAGACAAAGTATCGGTGTCGGTGTATATTCAAGTGATATATTAAGTGGGTAGCGAAGACAGACTTCGAACTAAACACTATAACTCTTACACACACGCAATGAATATCACTTGTTTGGAAATATTTTTCTTTCTGTCTCAGTTACTTTACTATAGAACTTTCTGTTTCGTTCTTCAGAGTGAAGTGAGACACGAATAAAAATATTTGACAAGTATCTTACAGCCAACAATATCATGTTACGTATCTATGTATCTATCTCACCTCACAGATGTCTCACATCTTTAAATTTAACCTTAAATAATTCAATAACCTATCTATTTACAAAATTCAAATAGAATTATAATAAAATGATCAAAGTGCGCGCTTTCTAATTGACAATGGCGTCGGTACTAGGTCACCTCAGGTTTGCTGGATCTAGTACCAAGGCCCTGGGCTAAAGGGAGACGAATTCTGGAGGTGGCGGTGGAAGAGTGAAGACTGTGGTTTCCGACCCTTCAGGGTTTTCCGAAGTCGCTCCCGGAAGGGACCAAGTTGAGCTCCCAGCGGCCGTCACTCGGGGCCCCATGTTGTCATATGTGGGAGCGTTGCAGCAAGCTCTAGATTTCCGGGGCAGTGTCGCGCCCCCGCTCAACAAGTCAGGATATTTTCCAGGCTCGCCAGGTCTGCCCGCTACTTGCACTGATATGAAAATATTTCCATAAGGAACTGGTACAGCAAACTCCGCTGGTGGAGGTGGATAAGCACCTGGCGTGCCCTCTATGGTAATGTGTACGGGGTCAAAACCACAAGTTCTTGGTGTGTCATCGGATATCGATCTCTCCGTCAGCTCAAAATTGCACGGAGACGCCATATCAGCGATGGATCTATCGCAACTAACTACAACGGAAGCGTCCAACAATCGCTTCTCTTGGTCGGTGAAACTTCTACTCGGCGGGACTGAACGCTTCCTCATGTGCCAACATGCTACGGCACCAATAAAGCCAAGCGATGCCAATGCCCCCAATGCGCCGAAAACTACACCTAAAACTTGGGGAATACCGGGGTCAGTCCTTGCAGTGGCTGTCTGGTATCTTGGTAACACTAAACTTATGATTGCTCGTGCCTCACCGGCCGTGCTTTTGGCAACGCACGTCCATTCACCAGCAGAATTTGACGTCACGTTGAATATTGTGATGTTGACCCATCTGACGCTGCCCGGAACACGATCTTCACTGCTATCCGTCACTGCCTCAGATTCGGACTCTTCAATTTCACTATCTACTGAACTATTATGTACATCTACGCCATCGAAAGACCAAGTCACTTGGGGTCTAGGAACCCCGTGCACCCAGCAACCAAACGTCGTGGGGCTACCGATTTCCGCTCGCAATATCAAAGCACTGGATTTAACTTCCGGTGAGCATACCATGCTTTCACTTGTGATACTTCGCCACTTGTTGCCGTTTTGTGAGGACGGCTCAAGACAAACCAGTTCCTCGGTGCCTAACTTACTTTCTAGGAACCAATCTTTGAATTCTCGAAGTCTGCAGTCACACCTCCAAGGGTTGCCGGATAATTGCAGGGTCTTCAACGAAGGTAAGGAAAATGTGATTAGGCGGAGGAATGTCAGTTGATTTTTTCTTAAATCTATAGTCTCTAGAGACTTGAGGTTACGAAATGCATTTGTATGTATAGTTCTTAGTCTGCAACCGTCCAGATGCAGTATTCTAAGATGAGGTAGCGTTGGGAATTGATCTGCTACGAGGGTTGTGAGTGGGTTATTACTCAGAACGACTAACCTTAGCCTTTCGTTTCCCCTGAAAATATCTCTCGGTATACTAGCTAGGTCGTTATCACCCAAATCAACTTCTATGAGAATTCTCAATTCCGCAAATGCATCAGAATGTACCGACTTCAAATGTGTTGCTCTTAAATTGATCCTTTGCAAATTCAACAGTTCAATATTAGCAAAAGCGTTTTCAGGTAGACTCCTCAATGGGTTGTCGTGTAGATCAAGCACTTGTATATCTGAGGAGAGCGTTGGGGGTCGTCGTAGATCACCGGTCGCGCAATTAGCAGTTTTCTTTCCAGATGACCATTTGCAGTGGCAGGAGGCAATCTGCGCACAGTCCAGCCAGTCGGTGGAGGTCGGCACAAGACAGACGCTCAACACGACCCACCAGTGTGTCCAAGGCCGGGGCATGCTCATCTCATTGCGAGCTCGAGTTCCCTCCTGCCGTTTGCCTGGAACAATACAAAATTTCGGTCAATGGGGTCAAATGCAAGACAATGAGACTAAAAGACAATAGAGAGCAGAATGTTGATTCCGTTTGTAATGATTTACGAAGTGGCACCGGCTGAGTAATGGTTTGAAGGCGGTTATGCATCGACAGCTGTATTTTCGGTCCAGCCAGGAATAAATCAAACGCGGGAAACGATTCAATATTTCTGTTAGAGTTATATGTTTTGTCAATGCTGTTCGATTGACTTACATAAGTTTTGGTTGAATTTTAATTTGAAATTAGTGTGGACACTAACCTCGTTAGTTTTAAAAAGTTATTGGTACTTGTCAACCTACAATTTTAACTGTATTCAAAGGACAAAAAAATTTGCGGGTTGCACCATTTAACATCGTATTAATGTGAGTAAATATTCCAATAGTAATAATAAATTATGATATTAAATTCATCACTTAGTTCACCACGGTATTAAAAAAACGCATCAGTAATTACAAACTACGCAGTAATTAAACCTACGCAGTATCTAATTTAGGTAAAATAAACCATGTTTTACAAAAATTAGGTCACAGTCGAAGTTATTTGGAAACAGTACTCTTTATGTCTAAATGAGCTTCTAAGTTTCCAATTTCTTTGAACTTGCGAACCCCTTTTAAATCTCGTGTATTTGTTGAAGCAAAGTTCGGTTTAATCACTAAAGCTATTTCAACTTTCTCATTGGCAATTTCAGCTTTTCGTGGTTTTGTTGAGAAAAATCCGCAAAACGTCCAGATTAAATTGATGCTTTACTATCTGTTTTAACTTATGATAATTACTCGTATCTTGATTCGCTTTGAAAAAGAATTAAATTGTTTTGGTATCAAGCGCATAGCGCGCTTACTACGTGAAAAAGTCAAACTTATTCGTGCAAAACACCACGGCTAATTAATATAAAAAGCAGTAAAACAGAATCTCAGTAAGTTGCTTCCATTTTAGCATTTACTTTAACTACCTGAAACGAAATCCCAACTGGACCCCGAAACTGAGAACTTTTAGCGAAACTACGTTTCAAAGTGTCGCTTAGTTCTGGAACATTTTGAAAACTGGTAAAGTTGGGTTAGGGGCCTGAGTGACCTTGGAAAGCATTTTATTAATTGTCTAGAGGGCGCTCTGTGAGTTCTGGTGTGATCTGCAATAGCATTGGGAAAGGTTACAGTTAAGTCAAAATGACTATTCCTGAATTTTGACGTAACTTGACAAAATAATGTGGTGAGCCTATTTTACTAGAGCTTTTAAGCGTGTAAATAAATTCCTTGATAGACTGATACGTAAAACAGTTACGTAATTACTAGATATTTCACATATGAAATGCGACGTAAGCATATGGGACGTTGATTGTGTGAAAGTTCAGAATGTAACATTCAAACGGATGTCCTAGAGGCTAAGTCGAGGTTATGTATCTCGGTTTTCAGAAATCACTTTTATTTCTTCAACACTTATGCACCTTTTCACAATATGCTCGTAGGATTCGACTACCGTCGGTGAGAATATCACCATATTTAAGGGACATTAAGATGTCTCAATTTGAGCAGTAGCAATATAGGCACGCTGCCAGTGTTCTTATTACTCATAAGAATTAGTGACAATAGTAACTTAGTTTCCTTTATCAGCCTACAAACTGTTGCACAGTCCGGTAGAAACGATATTTTGTAGTTTGTGTGTATTTGTTTTACTCAATAAACTTTAAAACCTTGTCACCTAGTCCTTTACATCTTCAAAACTCAGGCAATCGTCTTCCATCCATACTCAAATATTAATAATTGAGAATGCTCATTTTTATAATGTAACCTACGATGTTGAACAAAGTTTTAAGTACATTGTTACAGAGAAATGCCTGCAGCCAAAGTGATATTGTCATGGATTCACTTTCGTTGTGATGTTCTCGTTTTAATTTACCATACTGTCACTGTTACTCTCTATGGAACTGATGAATGAGAGCATGCAAATGTATGACTTATTAGTTTGACATTTATACCACCGATGGTCGAGAATTGCTTTGACGGTACACATTCTCGACTGTACCCCTTGAGCATAAACATTTCTCACAAACTCAGAAAGTCACGGAAATTCATACTTAAAGTGAATAGACCTATGGTCCAATTCAGTAACAAACGTTCGCCATATTTACACAGGTCCCTCACACTCGTAACACGCACAAGGTAAAAAATAAACACACTGAGGTTTTTTTTTGTGAAAATAAAAATGCACTGGCTAAATGTTAATTAATTATTCCCGAGTCGCTTGCTTGTGGAGAATGGAATATCAAAAGGACTGTTTTCGTTTCTCATATTTTATCACAATATTATTTTTGAAAATAATTTTTCAACTGTACTTCGGATGAAATCGCGGTGCAAAGAATTTGTTGCACTAAATTCTTTGCCAGAAAAAAGAACCCACTTCAACGAGAAATAGCCGCTCACCTATACATTTATTCAAAGTTCACCTCGATTTACCGTGTTTGTCACCATCATATCCTGATTTATTTATCACATGCAAGTATTTCAGTGTTTATTTATTGCGTAAGTCTTAAATCTAAGAACAAACCCTGTTAGGGTGTGGCAACAAAAGAGACCACGAGACCACCTTGGCAATATCTTCTTTCCAACGACTTCATGAACAACAGAGAGAGACCCCTTTTTCGAAGTTCCTTCGCTTAAAAGAACAAAGATGTCACGTCACTGGTACATCAACAAACTTATCCAAAACGCCGTTTTGCGAAAAATTGTCAAGCTATTTTCAGTTCTTGTCTGTTGTAGGTACATACTCGCAATCTACTACGTTCAGTAATTGCCAGTAAATCTCAGTTACTTCGTTAATTGACTTACGCCACTCCATCCCAGTCCCCTATGGGGTGGGCGGAGACAAAATCGACTTAGATAGAACAGTATCCTGTGTAAGTATTAGTTGGTTAATTGAGTTATATTAATGCAAATTCTCTATTGAAATTGTACCGCCGGAGGTTGGCCGAGGTTTTGTTTGACGTTTAGTTAATAGCCAATAGTTGGTGTAATTTTGAATGGAAATCAGTTTGTGGAAGAAATTCTGTAGCATTTATGTCCACCCAGTAGTGTTTTTGTGAAAATAAAAATGCACGTGGACACTGGCTATGCACGGCGTTTCTCTGAAGGATCGATTTAGAAACGAAGTGATCTGATAGAGAACCAAAGTCGATCGACATAGCTCATCAGTTTAGCAAGCTGAAGTGACAGTGGGCCGGCCATATTAGCCGATGACCGTTGGGGCGAACGAATTCTCGTGTGGAGACCGCGTCTCGGCAAACGGAGTGTAGGACGCCCTCAGGCAAGGTGGAATGATGATATGCGCAAAATGGCTGGCAGAAGCTGGACGCGAGAAGCCGAATTGGCCAAATTGAGCTGGAAGCCAGTGGCGTGCAATTAGAGAGGCCTATGTCCAGCAATGGACAAACATGGGTGGATGATGATCGGTAATGTTTTATTCCAGTCGCTGGAGAATAAAATAGATTAAAAGTCTCGACCCAAATATCACTACTAAAACAAAGTATGTGTATGTATGTACTTATGTAAAATATCACTATCCATACTCATATTAAAAATTGGAAAGTAACTCTATCTGTCGCTCTCGCTTTCACGCCAAAACTACCGAACCGATTTAATGTTATAAATTTGGTACACAGATAGTTCAGAGCCTGAGATAGGACATAGGTAACTTTTCATTCCAATCCTGTGGGACGCGTCACTAAATAAAATAGGGTGTTGATTGCCTGCCCTTATACCACACTAGATGAGGTCGGCACAACACGTATCTTTTCGCCATTCATCTCTATCATTAGTCGTCTGGTGTTATCGTTTGTGTAATATGAAAAATGTATACTCCGCGAATGAAATCGCGGGGCGTCCACTAGTATAGTATAAAACGAAGCAACATTAATATATACAACTATAATATACTAACAATAATATATACAACAAACTATTTTAATCCTACAGCGGGGTAGGCAGAGCACTTGCTAAGCAAATGCCCACAGTTCACCAAACGTACCTATGTAATTCTAGTGTATCATGACTCTTTAAAACTACGCAACGGATGTTAATGCAGTTTTCAGTAATAGATAAAGTGATTATTGAAGAAGGTTTGTAATATATAATACATGCAAATAATAGCAAATAAATAATGTGAATAATGTATAGTGGTAAAATAACGTTTTCCTGGTCAGCTAGTTTATTATTAATAACGGCACATTCATTTTCATAACTCATCTACTTTGTAGTTTCTAAAATTAGAACGTTAAATTAAGAATTACATTAAATAATTAATAAACATCATGCAGCTAATTAAATTACTAACAAATCAATTAATTATTTCATCGCGTAGGCTTCGTCATTACTGACAAGCTAAAATAATATTAATATATAAAATATTTAAATACCAAACATTTTCAATACATAAATATCGTGTTATAAGTGCGCATGTCCACCTCTTTTCTACTCCAGCGCAAATGTAGTAAAAAGCTTTTGTCTATACCAATATTATAAAAAGGAAAGCTTTGATTTTTTGTTTGAATTGATCGTATGAAAAAATCTTTCAGCATTGAAAAGTTATATTATTCCTGAGTAACATAGGCATATATTTGATAGTATCCTGAAACTAAGTTGATGCAAAGCACAGCTCAAGTAACGTTTGTCTCATTTTCGTCGTAAGTGCGTAAAAGAGACAAAGTATTCTTAAGCGACACTTATTGATACTGATTATTGCTTCAGAATATGGACTTCCAAATGAACTACTTACTAGAATACGAAAGGAAACTTACATTGTATCAAGGTGCCTCCCACTGAACTGTTACTAGGTATCTACCGTCAACAGAAAAGTTCAAGAACGACAAATAAGACATGAACAAAAAACGGCGAGAACAAAGAAGTAAAACCAAACAATAATAGACAGAAAAAAACCAATCCAATACTGTATTTTTCCAAACCTAAAATACAGCCATTATTCCTACTAATTCCCTACAATTTATATCTCCTATCACGGGCTAGGTCACGTCCAATGGCCTGAACCGTCGTTATGAAGTAAACATCTTAAAAAGATGGCTCAACATAAGAAAAACAGTGTATAAGTTTACGTGACAACCACAATACGAGATGGGGTCTTTGTTCCTAACATAAAACTTTTTATTACACACAATGAGAAAACAATCGATTGACAATAAAAGTTTACCACGGGTCGTAAAACTCTGACCTTAGGATCCTAAATAGATGCCTTAGGTATCTACTGGGGAGCGAATAAACAAAACACTAGTACAGTAGAGCGAAATAGGTCAACGGTTAAAATAACTTTTAATCACGACTCATTCATTTTACACACATACATACACACATAAACTAACATCCTTTACAGAATGGACAGAACGCTTGACGACATAGTGTCTCCTACGTTTGAGGCCACCTGAAAATTTCAACGATTAATAAAGTTATTCGGTATATAAATATTTTAGAAAACCAACGAACATACACTTGCCTTATTGCATTTACACTATGCAACGAATGTGAGTTAAGACCAATTATGTTAGTTTTATTTCTAGGCAATGTTTCTGGCGTAAATGGTACTGGTCTGTAAGTCAGCAGGTATATTTGGGTTTATAAAGCAATATTATATATTAGGTAGATAAGATATTTTTATCTTTTTTAGATATTTGTCCGTGTGAGCCGTGTGGTGACGGCGAATAGAATACATGTGTCACCACCCCAGCCAAACTTTTCCCGCTATGGGGGTCGTAAGAGACGACCGAGGGAACCCTCCAGAGAACGGGCAGCAGCGCTCTCTGTGAGTTAAACCACAACCCCACTGCGATCGCCAACCCGCCTGCCCAGCGTGGCGATTATGGGCATTTACCTCCAACAATAAGCACAACAAGGCCACGGCCCCCAGTTCCCGGCGGCTCCGCTATTCCTGGTCACGGTGGCGACCACGGTAACGGCGGAGCAGGGGGTGCGAAGAATCTCCGGGTTATGGGAGGCCACCACAAACAACTGACCCTGGCGACGTACAACGGACGCACGCTACGGCTTGACTCGCATCTGGCACAACTCGAGGTGGAACTTGGGAAAATTAGGTGGCACATATTGGGGCTAAGCGAAGTCCGAAGAGAGGGAGAGGACACCATTACCCTCAAATCGGGCCACCTAATGTACTTCCGCGAGGGAGACCAACAATCCCAAGGCGGCGTTGGGTTTCTTGTGAATAAGTCCCTGTGTAACAACGTTGTGGAAGTGTCTAGCGTGTCGAACAGGGTAGCATACCTTGTCATAAAACTTACCGAGAGGTATAGCCTGAAAGTGGTACAAGTGTATGCACCGACCTCGACACACTCGGACGATGAGGTGGAGGGCCTGTTCGATGATATATCGAAGGCCCTCCACTCCACTACTAAGACACATTACAGCGTTGTTATGGGGGACTTTAACGCTAAAGTGGGAGTACAGAATTGCAATGAATCGGCAGTAGGATCCCATGGATTTGGAGCAAGGAATCATAGGGGGCAAATGCTAGTAAACTTCCTCGAACGAGAGGGGCTATTTCTAATGAACTCGTGGTTTAAGAAAAAGCCCCAAAGGAAGTGGACCTGGCAAAGCCCCGATACTATGACCAAAAATGAGATCGATTTCATCATGACGAACAAAAAGCACATATTCAGAGACGTCTCTGTGATCAACAGGTTTAATACCGGTAGCGATCACCGACTAGTCAGAGGCTCTCTGAATATCAACCTTAAGGCTGAACGTGTCCGTCTGATGAAAGCCAGGCTCCAACCAACCATGCTCCAAACTATAATGGGATCCGAAGCTTTCCAGCTAAGTTTGGAGAACCGATTCGTTGCCGTGGAAACCACAGCAGACGTGAACAAGAACCTCGAAAATGTGACTCGGGTCCTCAGGGAAGAGGGTACGAGATTTTGTGAAATGCAGCGTAAGGGCAGGAAGTCAAAGCTTTCCGAGGAGACTTTACGGCTGATGAAGGAACGACGTGAGAATCCACCCGTCACTTCGACCGCAAGGCGGGCTCTAAACCAGGAGATTAGTAAGCACGTGCGGCGCGACCTCCGATGCTACAATACTCTTTCAATAGAAAGAGCGATTGAGCAGAATCGGGGGTCAAAAGTGTTCGTACAATCTCTTGGAAGAAGCCACCTTGCGAAGTTGACCACAGCAAGTGGAGAAGTCGTCACTTCGAAGCCGTCGGTCCTTTCGGAGGTTGAAGACTTCTATGGCCAGTTATACGCATCGCATGCATCTCGCCCTGATCCCGAAAATGGGGACTCTAGAGCCACATTGACACGCCACTCCACCGAAGACCTGCCAGAAGTCAGTACTGGCGAAATTGAGATCGCTCTTAGACAGCTCAAAAACGGAAAAGCTCCAGGAGAGGATGGCGTTACAACAGAACTATTAAAGGCTGGAGGTAAACCGATATTGAGGGAGCTCCAAAAGCTTTTTAACGCTGTCCTCTTCGAAGGAAGAACTCCGGAGGCGTGGAGTAGAAGTGTGGTCGTCCTGTTCTTCAAAAAGGGAGACAAAACCCTGTTGAAGAACTATCGACCCATTTCTCTTCTAAGCCACGTCTACAAGCTGTTCTCAAGAGTGATCACAAACCGTCTTGCGCGAAGACTCGACGAATTTCAACCTCCGGAGCAGGCTGGATTTCGGAGCGGTTATGGCACCATAGACCACATCCACACAGTGCGGCAGATCATAGAAAAAACTGAAGAATATAATCTGCCCCTGTGTCTAGCATTCGTGGACTATGAGAAGGCCTTTGACTCGGTTGAGATCTGGTCCGTTCTGGAGTCTCTGCAGCGTTGCCAAGTTGACTGGCGATACATCCAAGTGATAAGATGCCTCTACGAGGCTGCCACCATGTCCGTCCAAGTACAAAATCAGCAGACACGTCCCATACCATTGCATCGAGGAGTGAGACAAGGGGATGTTATTTCCCCGAAATTGTTCACAAATGCAATGGAGGATATGTTCAAGACGCTGCATTGGAAAGGACGTGGCATCAACATCAATGGCGAACACATCTCTCACTTGCGATTTGCAGACGACATCGTCATCATGGCAGAAACGCTGCAGGACCTTCAACTGATGCTGAATGACCTAGCTGATTCTTCTCTACGGATCGGCCTACGGATGAACTTGGATAAAACCAAGGTCATGTTCAATGAACATGTTCTACCGGAACCGATTTCAGTACACGGCACCGTTCTCGAAGTTGTTAAAAAATACGTATACCTTGGGCAGACATTGCAGTTGGGTAGAAACAACTTCGAGGACGAGGTAAACAGAAGAATTCAGCTGGGTTGGGCAGCATTTGGGAAGTTACGTCGAGTCTTAACATCAGCGATCCCACAGTGCCTGAAGACAAAGGTCTTCAATCAGTGTGTCCTACCTGTAATGACATACGGAGCTGAGACGTGGACACTGACGGCACGGCTGGCCCACAAGCTCAAAGTCGCACAGCGTGCTATGGAAAGGGCTATGCTCGGCGTTTCTCTGAAGGATCGAATCAGAAATGAAGTGATCCGACAGAGAACCAAAGTCATCGACATAGCTCATCGTTTTAGCAAGCTGAAGTGGCAGTGGGCCGGCCATATTTGCCGTAGAATATGGCCGTTATATCATCAGTCCACCTTACCTGAAGTAATATAGGTACCTATGTACGTCTATTTCAATAACATTTGTTCAACTATTCGACGGTTGATCCGATAAACAACTAAAACGGACATTTTTCATGGTTGAAAGAGCGGGTTCAGTACAACACAAGGCTTGATCGGATTAAGGCTGGTATATGGTATATATAAAACTAGAATGAAGTTAACTCTTTCAAAAACGCTTAGTTACTAAATGACTCCCCATTCGACAAAAATACCATCGTTTCCCGACAAGGTTTTACAGGAGTCGGAGTGGAACGAAACATCGAAGCTTAATCCCGGTTTATATGATACTGAAATATGTCTTTATATATTACCTTACATATAGTAAAAAGGGAACATAAAAAATCGCTGATACTTACGGCGACAAGGAAAAATATATCTGTCACCCTAAAGTAGTACCAATTCGTACCAATGTCGTAAAACTACAAGGCTGATTTTTCCTTATCAATATATTACAAAGACCCAAGTGATATTTAGCTTACATTGTATGTTTTGGCGGAAGTGAATACAGCTTTAAGCACAGCAATTTTGAATATAATCAATATTTTTTTTCCATCGTAAAATGATGTATGGTAAGCATTCGTAAATCCTTAGATATCCCCGGAGTAAAAACACTTTGTATAATATACGAATTCTTTAAGACGGGGAGAGAATAAAATTTCGGTTTGGCTGAAGATTGGATAGACATTTTATGGCGCAGGTATCTAACTGGACGAGAGCACTGAAAGTTGAGCTACCAGAGTATAGTAAACAATAGAAATGTCAGCTCAGGTGTTGCAGTTTTATTGTGTATATTATCCTGACCTTATCACTGTTCATTCCATACAGGCGAATTCAATTTGTTAGGCAAATATCACATGCAACATCCAATGAGGCGATGTCGCAATAAAACATTGTATTCGTGCCGTCGATGTACTATTGTAAGATTTAATCGTAACTTTTTATTGGTTCTCTAAATAAAGTGACTACATAAATCGATGTGTTATTGTTTATTTTATTACATTTTATTATAATTTATGTTTAATTAAGCAACTTACCTACCTACTTATGAAAGAGCGGCTTCCCCTAATACAGGTTTTTACTTAACAGGGGCGGCCAGCAAACTTGTAATTTTGAATATGCTTATAAATACAAGTTATCTATACATAGGTGTCAATCCTTGAGGATTACTGCCTACCTTGTCGTAAAAGCCTGTGCACGCCACTGTATTATACAATATGAATAATACAAAATGGCACATTTAAAATGGAATTGTAAAATATTACAGTAAACAATCGGTCTAACGGTACAAATAAATGAACCATGAAATAATTTCGCGAGGGGCTTTCTATTGTGTCAATTCATTTGTTTTAGACGTAAGATAGATTACGTCACAGTACAGTGAGTCGTGATTGGTGGACGAAGCCGAAAATAAAACGAATGATCCTTTACTAACGCCCTGTTTCAGTATTACGTTCACTTGAATGTGGTGTGTATTAATTATCTATTGAAACAGTTCGTTGACGGTCGGAATAATGTTTATGTCTCACGATACAATATTGTTGTACAAATATATTGCGACGTGCGACGTACGTAGAGAGGTTTACCCGGAAAAATAAACGTACCTGCATATCACTCAAATTGTATTTCTTACTTTGGTTTATGAGGTGACATCGTGAAAATATTTCCTATTGTTGTGTGTAGAACCACAAGGGTGTTTTGGTTTAGTACTCAGTTTAGTTATCACTTTTTCAAACAGGCACCGAGTGGGTTTCGATAAAATCTTATTAAATAGGAAAGTACTATTTGCTACCTGAATGGTTATGGAGTACACTAACCAAGGACAACATCGTGATGAAACCCGCACACCACAAGGTGTGTGAACCCTATAACGGCTTTAGCAAGTGCGTCTGCCTACCCCGCTTTGGCATTAAAAGGCGTGAAGTGTATTAATTTTATTTTACACTAACCTAAAATTATAGTGACGGAGTTGTGGTTAAAAATAGGGCGTAGCATTAGGACTAAGAAGTTCACCGGTCACCCTATTTCCACATTGTAGTAGATACAACATAATATACATAAACCACTAAATGCTTCCAGCTCCACTGCGACAACGGTTCAATACAATATCGGTTCAGTTACATAACCCACAGGGGTACCCTTTTATTTTATTTAGTGTTAATATCATTTAGTGCTCTTGAGCTGTTCACCAGTCAGGCATATATCCGGCCATGTCATATGTATGTTATGTACCTATACTTAGCAGTAAGCCTTAGCGATTTGAAAAGATGCCAGTTTCTTCTCGGTTCTTCTGTGTCCAGTAAAAGAAATTAATTCGAACCGCGGACGTTTACTTTTGTTTTTAAAGTCATAAATGACGTTAATCGAGCTTCATGTTATGCTACTGTATTCTGTATGTTGTAGCACTTATAACTATGAAATAAAGAAATGTTGACTTTTATTATATATTTAGTTTTAATGATATTTACATAATATATACATGATTTGTATGACGTGTGGCAAAACATACTGTTCTATGTAATTCTTATATTGAACACCACCTTTTTACGTGTGTTTTAGTGAAAGTTGGGTGTGGCAGAAGAAGCATAAATGTAAAGTCAATGCCGTAGAAATGCGGTCATTGCGGAGCATGAAAGGCGTGACATTGAATGACAGGATAAGGAATAGTGTGATAAGAGAAGGTTGCGGTTTGAAAGAAAATGTAGTGACCAAGTTTGAAAAGGGCATGCTTCGGTGGTTTTGGCATATGGAGAGAATGGAAGAAAGTCGATTGACGAAGGAGATTTATATGGGTGATGTAATGGGTCGGGTGACGGGTGAGTAGAGGTCACCCCAGAAGGACCATATATTGACCAGATTGGTGATGTCCTGGCCGAAGGTGGCGTGAAAAGTACTCGAAACCGGAGGTCATGTATAAATGTAGATGAAGCGAAAGGGGTACGAGTATGTCAGGACCGTGACAAATGAAGATCTGTAGTCTCTGCCTACCCCTCTAGGAGACAGGCGTGAAGTGTATGTATGTATGTATAAAATTTTAAAACTGACTTATAACTTGCAAAATAAATATTGTTTCGAGCAAATAAACACAACGCAACTGTAGGAACGAATAAATATTTTTACGTCCAACTTCGTAATAACTGAAAAAACATTCCAAAACCCAACATCAAAACGTTGAGTAGTTTAATTACTTGGA
The DNA here is from genome assembly GCA_012932125.1 of Conopomorpha cramerella. Classification (NCBI taxonomy): domain Eukaryota; kingdom Metazoa; phylum Arthropoda; class Insecta; order Lepidoptera; family Gracillariidae; genus Conopomorpha; species Conopomorpha cramerella. The sequence continues at coordinate 4,874 of SJJU01008933.1, read as the reverse complement.
CTTGATCTATCTTCGCTCGACTAGAACAGACAAGGGCCAATGAAGACGCTTTGTAATCAAATTAGGCTTTCTGTGAAAGGAATTGATGATCAAATAAGAAGATTCATCAAAATACATCTCTGAATATTCTCCAGCTTTGCCATCCACTATTGATTTTATTATAACTATTAAGTAAATTCACGTAGTAAAATTTTGCGCAGAATTTGTGAACGACGACGTTTCGATTATTATGATTTCATAATAAAATAAATAAATATTTTACAACACACACATTGCCTTCATCCCATGTTAAGTAGCTGAAGCCCTTATGTTATGGAATTCGGACAACGACAACTTATTATGTATATTTTTTTTCATTTAAATGTATACTTATATAAATAAAACACTCAACAAGTACTTAAAAGCTCATCACCTGTAGCTAAATAGCTGTTGTTGTAAAATATTTATTGTTTTATAGTGTGCAATAAAGAGTATATTAATTCAATCACGACCTTACGGAATAGAGACAGACATGCTGACCACTACACCCACGGGCCCGTCAAGTATAGACTAAGCATTACATATACATTCACGCCATTTAATCTCAAAGCGGTCGAGAGAGTCGAAAGTCGCGCGACTATACAATGTACCTGCGTTGGGGTCACAGCACATTGTAATTTACCAAATTATTCAAAATGTACCACCCACCATTGGCTGATCGGTATTTTGTAGCCGTAAATTCACACTTACCTAGCGAATTCAATTATTACAGTTGAGTTACTTAATGTCAGTGGTTATATCGGAATGTTATTGCTTGTGCGTTTAATGTTACGCGTGTTATTGCATTAAGAGGGTTAGACAGAGGCTGATATTAGGGATAACTACTATTGCTTCAGGGACAAACCCACCTGATTCGATGCACGAGTCATTCTGGAGACCTTCCTGATTACTTTTTTTTGCAATATTTTCATCGTACTATCGGGGGACTGAAAGTAGTATGTGAATCAATTTTCGGTGAATAATGCTTGGGAACCTGGGACTTTTATGAAAATTTGCGTGCATATAGGGTTGGTCTGTGAATCGGCCAACGTCTATCTTTTATACCACTTCCATCTGTATCTCTACCAATGCAAGATGCACAAATGCCACATCCAGAATTCCAAAGAGATAAATTTTCACTGACGAACTGTTTTGGAAAAGTAACAAAAACAGTCATGGCTTCCACTGTGTTTGTTACTTTTCCAAAATAGTTTGTTACTGAATAGTTATGCCTTTGAAACCCTGGATGTGGAATTTATGCACCTTGTATTGGTAGAAGTACAGATGGAAGTGGTATAAAAGATAGACGTTGGCAGATTCCCAGATCAACCCGATATGGCGACAGTTTATACAACGCGAAGCCTGCACTCTGTGGGTACCAGTCGCGCCACTAGATACACAAACCTACCTATACTTATCCTTTGTTGCTTTTCCTGTTTCTTTGTATGTATAAGATAGGACTCGATACCTCAATTCTGTTTTTGTTCAATGTAATGTGCTTTGTGTAAATAAACTTTTTCATTTAAAAATCCAGTAATTTTGTAGGAATTTGGTAACAAACACGAGAATCATCATCATCAGCCACATGATGTTCATGAGACCTTCATCCAACACAAGAATGTTTTAATGGTAATATTAGTTTTAAGTGGACATAAAAATACACTGAAAAACACCCACGGGTAATTTTCTCGTAGTAGTAGGTATTTCTTTTGAAAGATGGTGTAGTGATCAAGATTGAAAAGGGCATGCTTCGGTGGTTTGAGCATATAGAGAGAATGGATGAAAGTCCATTGACGAAAGAGATTTATATAGGTGATGTAATGGGCCGGGTGAGTAGAGGTAGCCCCAGAAGGACATATATTGACCAGATTGGTGATGTCCTGGTGGAACGTGCTTGAAAGTACTCGAAACCGGAGGTATGTATGAATGTAGATGAAGCGAAAGGGGTATGTCAGGACCGTGACAAATGGAGATCTGTAGTCTCTGCCTACCCCTCTGGGAGACAAGCGTGAAGTGTATGTATGTAATATTATCGTAGTCACGAAAAATTTACCAAAAGTTTGAAAAAGAATTAGTTTAGTAGTAAGGGGAGTATTACGAGTTTAGTAACTACACCAACAATCGAAGCCTGCTCCGGAACCCGAATTTTATCATAATTGCTAATAAATTACAGTTTGATTAATACACGAAACTATCGATCTTCGGTACCTACTTACTTATACATTTTAGGGGCCTGGTAGGCTTGTAGTTCAGATCATCAGAGGCACGCATCTTAATTGATGGCGGTAAAGGATGTATTGCTCGTGCAATGGTGAAATTTTCGTGACGTTTATTTGACAGATTTAGGTCCCTTATTCTGAAATTGACGTCTTAGTATTTACTATGAAGAGTGTGACATCAATGAGAGAGAGAGAGGATTTATGCGCATCACAACAAAAAAAATACAATACAAAAGAATAATAATACACATTTTAAATAATAAAACAAATATAAATAGTTTACGATGCAAAAAGGCAGCTGGCTCAGCATTATGCTGGGGATTGCACCCGCATGACTGATTTTCAGCCAATGCCCGTATGTATAACAGTATGAACCTAAATCGGTCATGAAAAAATCCTGATTCTTACTATAGTTCGTGCATTTCATGAATGCGCGCGGGCCTTAGATGTGTGAGTCGTATGTATGGACACGCTAGTTGACAGTTCAAACGAACAAAACTGTCACACACACATCTACACACACATCTATGGTGTACGTGCATTTCATGAATGCGCGCGGACCATAGATGTGTGTGTGACAGTTTTGTTCGTTTGAACTGTCAACTAGCGTGTCCATACATACGACTCACGTCCATACATATAACAAATTAAGTATCATCATCATCATCAGCCCATACCTGTCCACTGCTATGAAAACCATCAATCACCGCAATGTATTTTTTCGCAGTTGTTTTACGGTTGCGTAATTGGTTGGGGCATAGGCTTCTATCCTGGATGGATCTCACAGAGTAATAAAGCTAACGTTGGTATAGAAATAAGCACTTAATACTGTCATCAATTTGTTCCGGACGGACTGGTTTCTCCGGAACCTGTGACTACGTAAGCACTCTTACGCGACGAGGAAAAGATTTAGTTTCCAATTTCCGCGCAGAGTTTATAGTTCAATATCTCGAGATTTTAACCGCCGAAATCTCCCAATTTTTGTAACCAGTTCCAACAATAATCTCAGCCAGCATTCCATAGAAAATTGATTCCATTTCGCCCGAGCGACCGTTGCGAGCACCGTTTTCCCCTATTTTAAAGGTTTTCTGGTGAGAAAATACACTGAGTCACTTCTCCTTATAGAGCCACGATTGGTATAAGAAGTTCTTCAAATTGATCCAATTGCCTTTTATGAAGGATTCAGCGGGTTCGGAGGGAAACCGTCTCGTTACTGCAGCGTTCTGAAGGAAAGCAAAAAGGTTCTTATACTAATTGGAGTGGATAAAGGAACACTGAGCGAGGAATGTTGGAGGTCGCTGTTGTTTCCTTAAACTGTGCCGAACGAAGCACGTGTATGTCGATTGACACGGTAAATTGGGAGTATAATGCGATTAATTTGTACGGGAAACGGTGTCTTCTACAAGCGATTGTGACTTCTCGGGATCTCGTCGTCGTAGTATTTTAACGAACATTTGTATGCATCTTCTGGACGGTGCCCGCATAGGTCAATATCCCTCAAGAAGTGAGGCTTAGATGGAAAAAATTAGACGGGCATTACGTGATACGTACGTTGTCAGTATTCTCTAGAAATATTTACTATTATAGACCAAGCAGAAGAAAACAAAGATTGTGGATGTGTGTTTATCATATATATATAGAAGTATATAGAGTATCTAATACCAAAATAACTAGATTCTTAGATCACAATCAGGTCTTGCGATAACTATAATATAATAATAAAAGAAAACCCCACCGCAACCAACCGACAAGAGCTAGACAAAAGGCTGAATTATCTCGGGATCTAGCCGAAGTTTCGGCAGAAGACCTATGAATAAAACAATACAATCAAAAACAAGTTTCCTCTGAGAATGGATAGATAGGGCTTCCTTTTGTTCCATATCTTTCTACGGGATCCATTACATTTTGACCTCTTGGTGCCAAGTATTTTGTACAACCACAGAGTTCAATTTCGCCTGGTCACTGATAAAATAGTTTTCTCCAGTTACTGTCAGGACTGGACAAGAAACTTCCTATTAATTGATACGGTGTCGATAGCAAACGGCAGCAATTCAGATAATTAATTGAATTTACAAATAAATTATGGGGGAAATTGTATTATTTGATTGGGTTATGTTTTCCTTTTTACCTATTCGTGTACAATTCTCTGTTTATCTCATATCAGTCAGAATTTGGGAATTTGTCTAAATCTAAGCCCACAAGTATCAATAGAATGGAAATGCACTGAAATAACTGCCATTGAACTTTTACAGATCAAATTGAGAGGGCTGTTTGAAAGATAACACCGCAGCGTTCGATCAGATATTGGGAGACGATTGTAAGGGATCTTTTGTTTAGTTGAGATTGTTAAGACGTCTTCATATTGAGGAAACGCTTTACTGTTTCGCATTCATAGTTTGTGTATAGTTCCTTATAATTTGATGTGTATTTTTATAAGCGTCTGTGGTCCAGTCGGCCGGATACTTGACTTGTAACCGGGAGGTCGCGGGTTCGAGTCCGGCTACTGGACGTGTACCAAAGGGACTCTTTTTCAGAGCCTATGTCCGCAACGCAACGCTCGTACGGTGAAGGAAAACATCGTGATGAAACCCGCACACCACAAGGTGTGTGAACCCTATAACGGCGATGGGCTCACCA
>SJJU01008932.1:0-19631 GCA_012932125.1 Conopomorpha cramerella | reverse complement strand
TTTTTTTTTAATCACTAAGAACAAGCATTTGACCACCATCCTGCCTGATGTTAAGCAGCGAACTGTTAACTGTTCGAAAGAAGTACGGTCAAATTAAATTTAAAAAAATATATCTTGTGTCACACTAGCTAGAGTGACAATGAGTAATCCCGTCCTGTTATGAAATATATACGCTCGAATTAGTTGGTACTAATGATGCCTGTTAACGCCACAACGACCCTACGCGAAATCTCTGTAATGTGGTTATCAACGCCCCAGAAAAGGAAGACTTCGAAAGAAGGCCGAGGGGAAAATGCGCTTGTTTATCATACATACATAGGCTCCAGTTCAAGTCCGAATTATGTATAGACAAAATCTTTCAACAAGACAATATAGATTTTATATACAGGGTCACTGGTGAAGGTCTGGCCATAGCACAAGGTCACGTAAAGGAGCTTCTTTCCTACCTATTAAAGCTAACATTCCCTAACTAAATTGTTATTTATAGTTTAGGAGCTATGTCAATTTTAGTATTTTTTTGGATTTTCTCCAAAATTTGACCTGATTTTTGGTATCAAAAGTTTTTTTATTCAAAAGTCTTTGATTTTTTTTAGTATTTGCTCTTAACCCATAAGTACGCCTTTTTAAAATTCGTTATAACGTCCCTAAAATCATAGCTTACTTTTGACAATTCAACTAATTGTGTCACCTAGACATAAATGGAATACTTACAATGCCATTCGCGTCAACTCTGGTCCCGACAATTTTGAGTCTAATCACATCCTCTTCCTGTATCACGTTGTCTTCCTGCTTGCTCTTGTAGCATGGTGGGTTCACATTTGGACAGAATTCCATGTCAGCAGGTATTGACTGAAAGAAAAAAAAATGTATTATATGCCACTTGATTGTTTGAAGGCGGAAGTTGCGGTCTCCATCTGTAGCTTGTCATAGACTAATCACTATCATCAGCCACATAACATCCACTGCTGGACTAGGGCCTCCTCCAATGACTTCCGTCATTTGGGCGGAAATGCCAGTAATCGCCATGCTTGGCACGTGGATTGCAGTGGTGCTGTAGTTTAACTAACCTTGGTCACCATCGCAGTAAGGTTTCAGCAACCATAAATATTTGGATGGGTGTGAATGTTATCTAAAGTTTTGTAAAGGCTTGGAATTTGGGATTTTGCCAACAATTGGCACTAGTCTAACATCATTATTGGGCTAAAAACTCTTACAGCTTGTAGTGGTCATAACAATGGGCCAAGTCAACTTTAACTATATATAAGAAATGTTCTGCATTGCATTGCACAATGGCAATGGTCCATCTATTCATTAACTAGTCAATATAGACGAAAGGAAAAGTTAAGAGTTTTCTGTAGTGTCCTTATGACACTTCAAGTACCCTAAGACCTTAAAAACCATTTTTGGTTGATGTTTTATTATCTTCTAATATACTTACATGATGAGATATAAAACAACTGAGAGGTCCAATCTGTGCAAACATTCCAACCTGAAAGGAAAATTAAGCTTCATTAAGATTAATATAAAATTTTAATAAGTAAGGTGTCTAATAGGTAGTATAATTTAATGGCACAATTCATAACTTTAAATGTAAATTAATTAAGTAGTTCATGTTATCCGTCGCAGAATTATTGAAAGACAAAAGTATTGAACTATATCTACTCCTGAGGTGATAGCGTCATGTTTTTATCTCATCCCCCTGTAAAATTCAGGATAAAATGTATATGTCCAATGTATAAGCTCTATTATTGAAAAGTTTAATTCATATCTGTTCAGTCGTTTTTTCATGAAAGAGTAACAGACATCCAAGCTTTTGGTTTTATAATATAATAGTAGGATATAAGAGTGAAATTAAAGTCACCTTATTAACTTGTGTAACAATAGCATCTAGCACTTCTCCTTTGAATGGCCTGAAAACTATAGCCTTGTATTTAACTGGATATACTACAAAGCCTTGTCCTGGCTGTATTAATCCAGCACCAATGCTGTCTATTGTTGTGACTGCTATTACAAACCCATACCTGAAACAGTACAGAAATTTTAATTTGGTGTACATTCATAACTTGCATCAAACTTAGAAATACTTTATAAAGACTCTACTCCATACCAATAATTTCTTCAAGTTCAATTTGTATTCTTTTATTTTACTATATTCATAAAACACATCAACAGAGTAAGTTAGAAATATTACAATGCTGAGTATATTTCTAGTAACTAAAATTGTATGTAATCTTCAAGTAAGTACTATTATATCAATTTGTTAGGGAAATAAAAACACACTACAAAGGTTACCAGTTCCCAGGGTGTTCAGGAGAGGTTAGACACAGAATTTAAAATTACTTACTTTCCAGTACAAGTACCTTCCACTTCTGTATATAGTTTCTGTTTTACTGTATCAAGTAATTGCGGTCCAAAGTATCGAGGATGTAACAGTATTTCATGTTCAAGAGAGATCTGAAAATGTTTGTTTACAAATTTAGCGCCAAACCAAACCGCACCAATAAATACAAATTAAAAAGCGTGTTAAAAAGATATACATACATGATAAAACATTTTGCCAACTATTAGTAAATAGTTTCACAGTAGAATTCATTCAATACACATAATCAAAATAATACAATAATAACACAAAACTTGAAATGATAGGACGAAAAGCGTATGAAACGCCAGCGACGACGCGGACGCGACGGACCGTCAGTTCAAGTCGAATGACAGAAAGGTTGAAGAGGATCCCGTGGATTTTTTTTTTTGCAAGATTGCCTCAGAGCTCAGATAATGCACAGTTTGTATTGCCACGTCTTATTTTGCGATATGCCCCGTGCATACTCGAATTCATTCGTTCTTTTCCAAATGTCGTGATTCATTTAACTCATTCGTTTCATTAAAAAAATCCCACCCAACCCAGCCAAATGTCAATAGGTCTTGGTTTATAAGTTGGTAAAAATGGCAAAAACTTACGATTACTTATTCAAATTACTGTTGATAGGAGATTCTGGTGTGGGGAAAACATCGATATTATTTAGGTTTTCCGAAGATGCCTTCAACATATCATTTATTTCCACAATCGGTAAGTTTTTAATGATAAAGAACCAAAGGTTATTGTCATCCGAAATTTTTACTCATTATGAAAGTGACTTCTTGTTATCTGAGGATTTTTTGGGACGCTAATGAATAAATGATCTCACTAAGCAATAAAGATGAATAGCTTTACATTCAAACTCGTGAACTATGACATCATTCCTAATACAGACATAGAACTAAACAAGAAACATTTTTTCTCTTAGGGATAGACTTCAAAATACGGACCATTGACCTTGATGGTAAAAAAGTGAAGCTGCAGATATGGTAAGGCACATACTTTACAATATTGTATTGTTTGTATTTTTTAACTGAATTTCTCAATGAGTATTGTTTATTTCTAGGGACACTGCTGGTCAAGAACGGTTTCGTACTATAACAACGGCATATTATCGTGGGTCAATGGGTATTATGCTAATTTACGATGTTACAAATGAAAAGAGCTTTGACAACATAAAGAACTGGATCAGAAATATAGAGGAAAATGCAAGTGCTGATGTTGAAAAAATGATTTTGGGAAACAAATGTGACTTAGAAGCTAACAGACAGGTATGTATTATATTACTATGAATATTTACAGTGCTTGATAAGCTTTCCGTTATTGCTGCATTGAATAAGGAAATGTTTTCTTACTTACAAAATATCAAGCGTCTCCTAGAGGGGTAGGCAGCAGACCTCTACCTACTTAGTTATCACATTCATAGATCTTTCGCTTCTCTGAATTGTAAATTAAAACCACCACTTGTAAGCCATTCAATACACAATAGTAAAAGACAATCAGAGTTAAGAGGAGAATATTGAGCAAATCTCTTGTCATCTATATCCAAATAATGTATCAACCTTAGCGTTTATGGACAGATTTGTTTGCAAATACAAGTGAAATCATGATGACATAAAGAAAAACTTTTATTATTTCAGGTTTCAAAAGAAAGAGGAGAACAGTTAGCTGTAGAATATCAAATAAAATTTATGGAAACATCAGCAAAAGATTCATTAAATGTTGAAAATGCCTTCTTCACCTTAGCCCGGGATATAAAAGCAAAACAAGAAAAGAAACAGGTAAGTTATAAGACAAAGCTTTTACCATCTATGACTAACAAAACACTGAAAATCTCTGTATGTATAATTTCCCCTACATAAACTATAATATGAGTGTGTCCCTATACTTAGAAATAGAAATGCTATCTTTTCAAAGGAAGTAGAGCAATACATCTAATTATGTTTGTCCCCATTATCATTATAAACCATTGTACCCTACAAACTATTTTGAGGCATGGATTCACCAAGCCATAATTTGTACTAGAAAAAAACAAGGTCACTGTACTGTGAAAATCAGAATATAAAACAATGGGACAACTTACAACACAATTGCCAATTTCCCCTAAATTTTTGGTAACAATGGCATGAAGCATCTGAGGACAAACCAACTCAATTGTAATATAAATGCTGCAATTTAATAGTTATGTTTTTCAATGCAATTTATATGTCTTTTTAAATTCAAGTAAGTAATTATTGTGACCATCATCCTACTTGGTGTTAAGCAGTGATTGTATTCTATGATGGAGAACTTTTGCTCTATAATGCCATCAATATTTTTTCAGTTTTTAATACACATTAGTTTACATTGTTGGAGTTTTAGTAAGAATAACATGTCACTCGAGGATAGTGTAGCTTCCCAATGTTGATTTTTTTTTTAAATGGGTTCAGTTGTTTTGGAGTCTATTCAATTAAAACATAGAATCAAATGTTTTGCTCTTTTAATATGGCTCTGGGTGATGGCTGACAACGGGACATTTATTTCCTACTTTCCATTTCTTTTTCTGGGTTCTATGAAAATATGTTATTTAGGAGAAAAATTCGCTGATATAATATCGAAAATTTATGTACCTATATGGTTAAAACCTAGAACCCATGGAGCCACATGGCAAGAGCTGTCTCTTGCACTCAATAATTTGTAGTTTTTTCTGCGGCTAAATGGGTTTGTGAGTTATTCACAATGTACTGATCCTTTATTTCATATTCCTGTTTCTAACATGTTATTTTTCTTTTCCATGTCTTCCTTTCATTAGAAGGTAAATAAACAGTGTGTCTTATGTTTTTTTATGTTGATTTACATTGTGTAGTCTGAGTATTGCTTGCTGTCTTAGTTGTAGACACTCCATTCTGTGGAATTTTGACGTCTGCTTTCCTTTGTACAGTAACTCAATACTATTAAACCTGTTTTCTTACTGCTCAATGGGTGAATTGACTTGGCGTTAAAACATTAATAATACATACTATTATTTCATAAGGCTATGTAAGTACTGGTAGGTAGCTTTAGATGTATGTACCAACTTTTGATAGGTAGGTTTAACTAATATTATACAGGACTTGATAGGTGTGGTTTAGGACACCATATTGAATGGACTAAACCATGCACTTGCAAAATACATACATACATACATTTCACGCCTGTCTCCCAGAGGGGTGGGCAGAGACTACAGATCTCCATTTGTCACGATCCTGAAAAAAATTGCAAAATATACTTACATATTGTGCTAAGTTTGAAAGTGTATTTGTACAAGGTCAAATTAGTATTGCAATAAAGATATTGAGTATTGAAATGTAGATAACTAAGCCCTTACCAAAAATCCTATGTCAATGACAAACTTTCTGACCAGCTGATTGCAACTTTATATAGAGTATTTTTTTTTTGCATAGGGTTCCTTGGGGGCAAGTAATTTGGTATGGCTGAGTTACTTTCTGGACTTTTGCTAATATTTTTGATTTAACATTATATAATACCTAGAGTATCTGCATACACTACACATCTGTTAAACTTCCATTGCTTTAGCTTCTGTTTTAATACCATACCAGTATATTTGACTAGGTGTTTGTTTGTCGTTCTGTAGCTTTTCATGTCGCTAATTTCTATTAAGTTCTTCTAGAGAATTATTTTGTTCTATATTTACTTACATAATAAAATTAATTAATTTTATAGTTGAACTTAATAGAATAGTGAGGTTTATACTCGAGTTTTTAATTTGAGACCAATTTGATGGTTCCTATCCATACATTTTATGTTGTATTTCTATCTCATTCATTTAGTAAGTCACCAGATAGGGATAAAAGAACAAAATTGTCCTTGACAGCCTGTTATTATGTTGTATGGATAGTTTAGAATATCGTAAACTTGATTTTAATATTATAGGTACCTACTTAACAGCATTCACTAAGTCTAATAGAGTACCATACATTTGTAGGTACTATACAAGGTTTCTTTTAGTCTTGGATGTCACATTATTGCATACAAGAAAAAAAAGAGCCAACCTTGGACCGAAGTACATACTACATAGGAAATAATATTGTGTGAATAGGAACTGTTAAATTCATCTCTCAAACTGAGATCTCGAGTTTGGATGAGATTTTATAACAGTTGGACATTTCCTTGGTAGGAGGCGAGCAACCCTCAGGCGCGGAGTGGTGGAGCGCACCAGCTGAAGAACGAGCCGCAGCGTAAGCCCACCTCGTGGCTCTCGCGCTGCTCCCTGCTCTGACGCCGTCACACACTCACCACCGACACACTTATAATATATACTACGATATTTTAAGACCTATTTTTATACTGGTGCATACTTTTCAATGCCAATGGGGTTGGATGGATATTTGATTAAATTAATTCGACATTACAATTTATTTTTAATTTTTCTCTTTTTAAGTTTTTCGGAAGTGCAAGCTTAATGTACAAAATAAAGAAAGCAAAGTACTGGGACGTGAATGTTTATACTTTTCTACGTAACAGTTAGTGGCCCCCTCTTTAAAAGAAAAAAATAAACAGTATTTTCCTTGAAATTAGCTGTACATTTTACTTTGACAATTTTAGTTTATACTCATATTGGTGTTATGTTAAACTTAAAAGATATTATTTCAGTAGTTTTATTTTTAGCTGTACCAATCTTATTTTTTTATTCTTTATTTTAATTTAAGATTTTATGTATTCTTGAATAATGTAATATATACTTTAATATAATTTAAATAAAATTGCTTTTATACAAAGTTAGTATTTTATTTAAAAAAAAAACAATATATAATAATTATAACAATTTATTGCCAACAACAAGACTTCATAAATATGTTTTTCATAAATTCATAGGGATGAAGACCAATAAATTACACATTGTGGGGTTAATCTCATCTGACCTCTTACCCTAGGGTAAAATCTGGAAATGTGTGTATGAGAATTTACCCTAAGCCTATTATTTACCCCGCTTAGGATCGCTAAGTCTCAGTAGTTCAGTTATTTTGTCCAGTGGTTAATGTAAAATATACTCTATCTGGTGGGGTTAAAGTAACAAATCTATTTGGTGGTGATAAAGTAACAAATCTAATTAGCGCCTGTCATAATAGGTTCAACATTGAAACGGCCTTAATGTTGAACATTGATTAGGTTGACTTGTTTAGCACCAAACTTAATTTACCAAACAACAACTAGACCTTAGGGTAAATTCTCAGGTACGCTTTTTCCAGATTTCACCCTAGAGTGAATTATATAGGGTACAATATCAGAATAACCTATATTGTATAATGTAATCAGTTCAACACCATGACTAATTTTTGCTGTTAATTTTACATCATGTAGCTTGTACTTTTGGAGCAGGTCTAAAAGGCCTTGCTGCTAATTCTTTGGCACCTCTCAAGGCACTTTTTGTTACAAAACCTGCTAAATGTAGCAGTTTCTTAACAGACAGAACCATGAGATCTGCTGTAATTTGTGAGCCTTTACGCCAATAGACAATATACAGCGGCATAGGAGGTAGTTTCTCTAACCAAATACCATTTCGGAAGGCTTTAGCACGAGCTTCAGCAGAAAGAATTGCTGGTGCCAATTGTGACTCAAAGGAGTTTTTCTCCAATTTAGCTGGCACTGATGATTTGGCAAAGCCAAGCTCTACTAACTTCTGTCCAATATCAAGTGTCTCCACAGAGTTAGTCTGAAAATTAAATTTCATTTAGTATCCAAATGTATATTAATTCAGCAGCTTATACATTTTGTCCTTACCTCTCTCATTGGTAAATGCAATAAAACTTCTGATACCAAATCATCATTATCTCTTGCAATTGGCTTCAAAGTCATTTTTTGTCCTTTTGCCACACATTCCAACCAGTTGACAGCATTTCCACTAACAATATCCACACCCCACAACTGAAAAAAAAATCTTCTAAATTTTGGCACCATTATTTAGGTCATTACCACTACTTTGTTTACTAACCTTGACTGGTATTGGAGGTTTGCTGGAATGCCATAGTGGTAAGTAAATAGGAGCCTGATGGTTAACCAATATTCTCACAGGGGAGTGCTGTACTCCTGCGTATACTCCACGAAGTGGCTCATGGCTTTTGATGAAATGTTTTGGCACTTTGCTGGCTTTAGAGAACTTGCTAACCTGATTACAAAAAGTACAGTTATGTAATGTAATTTATTTCTGTAATTTAATAATATCCAAGGTAACTCACCGGTCGTATTTTATGTATGGAATATGCCAATCCTGTTGTAGCAATTACATACACAGCTATCTGAAACGTTCAACGAATATATCAGCAAAACAACACAGTGAGTAGGTATACAAAGTCTACTATCTGATAATTACTAACATTTACGCCACGGTAATCCTTTTGAAGTAAACTTTTTATATCGTCAAATAATCCTTCTTTGCTCGACGCCATCGTTGAAAATTATGGAACATTAAAACTTGTAATTTCACCAAATTACTTCATCACTATTTTCAATTCGTGTTTTCTTCCAAATTCCAGTGTAAAAGTTCAAGAGCTTTCGGTCAAATAACTGTCACTGTCAGACATTTGAATTGACGTCGTTTTGATGCATTGTTTGAGAACGAATGAATGCAAACGTTATTATTTGTTGTGAGCTACACATAGCATCTCTCTTGTTTGTAATCTTGAACGCACAAGTGTCATTACTGTCCGATACGTTTCCCCATTCCACGTCAACAACTGACAGTTCGTCGCCGCCGTGTGCAATTGTGCATTTTACAACAGATTTTTCGAAAAATATCTTACAATGATAACTGTACTAAATACAATAGACACGGGCCATGAAGACATGATACATGATGCTGAACTGGATTACTATGGTTTGCGGTTAGCTACATGTTCGTCGGACAACTCTGTAAAGATTTATGACATCAAGAATGGTACACAAACACTAGCCGCCGATTTGAAAGGCCACTTTGGTCCTGTTTGGCAAGTAGCCTGGGCTCACCCGAAGTTTGGCAACCTGTTAGCTTCGTGTTCTTATGACAGAAAAGTTATTATTTGGAAAGAATCCGGAGAGTGGGTGAAGCTTTATGAATATACGGCCCATGAGAGCTCAGTGAACTCTGTTGCGTGGGCGCCTGCTGATTATGGCCTTATCTTGGCATGCTGCAGTTCAGATGGATCTATTTCTATCATATCCTACAATGAAGATGGAGGAAACTGGGAAGCACAGAAGATTCCAGGCGCTCATGCTATTGGTGTAAATTCTGTCAGCTGGTGCCCTGCTATATCAGCAGATTTAAACCTGGACCCCCTTTACAATAAAGATGCACCTAAGAGACTAGTTTCTGGAGGATGTGATAACCTCATCAAGGTAGGTCTAAAATGACATTATACAAACATCTTTGTTTTGAAGATATTGGTAAAGAATTGGAGTAATATGAAGCACACCAGCAGAATTTAGATTGTACTTTGTTTGTTTGTTATTCCAGCCGTGTGGTGATTGCATATAGATGTGTCACCCCAACCGAACCTTCCTGACCCCAGGGAACCCGGACTGGCAGTAATGCTCTGTGATTTAAACCACAATACCACTGAGATCGCCAACCTGTTTGCCCAGCGATTATGTGCACTATCCTAAAATTTATATCACAGTGGTGTGCCATTGGAAAGGCCTATGACCAACAGTGGACAAGTATGGGCTGACAATGATGATGATTTGTTATTATATTGCCTTTTTCAATATTTTATATTGTATTTCAGATTTGGAAGGAGGACCAAGATCAATGGGTAGAAGAGAACAAATTGGAAATGCACATGGACTGGGTGCGTGATGTGGCATGGGCACCATCTCTAGGTTTACAGAAATCAATGATAGCAAGTTGTTCACAAGATAAAAGAGTAGTTATTTGGACAAGTGACGATAATGTATCATGGACCCCCACAATCCTAAACACCTTTGATGATGTTGTATGGAGTGTGAGCTGGTCACTTACTGGAAATATTCTAGCTGTCTCTGGGGGAGACAACAAAGTCAGCCTGTGGAGAGAAGGCACTGATGGTCAATGGTCTTGCATCAGTGAAGTTGCCAAAGGACTGGGGCAAACACCCAGCGATGAAAGAAGCACACTTTAATGCTATACTTGCTTCATTCCTTGTATTATCTTAATTGTGTAATAGAATAAATACTAAAATGTTAATATAATGTCATATAAGTCTGTACCAGCTAGTTTTATTGGAAATTGATATTTTTGCATTTTACCCCAGCTCTGATGTATAAATTGTATATGATTGGAAGCCATTTCATGTAAACATCAATGTCTGAAAATGTACATTTACATTATATCAAAGTCCTTTTGGGGTTTAACCTTTTCACCGCCAATGTCTTATAAATCAGACACATTGGACAAGTGATTTTGAAGTTTATGATTATTAGAGTAGAATTCAAAATCGTGAAAACAAAATTAATCTTCCGGCGGTCAAAAGGTTAAAGACTACTAGAGAGGAACTACAAAATACAAACTTGCAGTGAAAATGTCCCAATAGAGTATGGACTATGATTCCAATCACTAACCTAAATGCCAACTGTATACCCATTTAGGCAGACGCGACATGTTTTTTGGCTATAGAAAACCACCTGAGCTATTCCAGTTATTCTGTCCAACTCTTAAGAAAATTAAAAAGTAGTGACTACAAGTTTTTTTAGCAAATTGGGGAGAATCTAATCCATGCATGCCAACCCAAAGGTTGCAAAAATTTAGACATGCACTTTCGTAGAATACGTTGTCACGTCAGGCCGTATTTTTTATCTGGCATCCATTTGCGTATTCGTAGTCTTGTGCCACTGTCAACTACAGCCCTCCGGGCTACCGTTACTTAGCTGAAAATAGTAGTTGAGGTAAACTATTATCTTTTTTTAATAAAAGTAGGTACCAATTTAGCGGGTACCGTTATTTATGTCATTATTTCGAGAAGTAGTAGGAAACTTTCGTAAAGATAACATTTTGGCAAGTACCTAGTATGAAGTTGCCATTGCTCTTAGACATCCTATAAGGTTTTCGCCCCACTAGGGACTATGAATGAGAGTTTATGTATGGGGAATAAACAAATACCTCTATTACAACACAGGCTCTTGTCTGTCTAGAAAGGAAACTGCTTGAATGTAGTTTTCACAGGACCTGCTAAAAATATGTTAGGTTTAAATGAAGCTCTAAAAAAATACTATTTACATCATTTATTTCTTATTAAAACATAATTTAAAAAGTATAAGTACACTTACGTTAAATAATCACAATTTATGAAGGCACACACAACATATCGCGCCCTGCGCTATTTCTTGTTGATGGTTGCTACATTATTTCAACATTATGGTGCGCTCACATGGAACACGGTGGTTTTTGTGCTGCGACCCGACATAATGTGCACACACTTTTACAGAACATTTCTTTGAACAAATAACCAAGTGATAATAATTACAAGGAAAAACACATTCTGTGTATCACCAATTTTCACAATTACGAATAGGGCTTTGATGTAAGCAATGTTGAGTCAGCCAAGAATATGGTCTACCACTCTAAGGTTGAAACTTATATGAATTTAATTAAGATTCAATTTTCACATGAACAACTCTACCACATAGTTTTTTTAGTGAGACAGGAAATATTACCAAAACTGATAGGGCCGCTTTCTTGGACGACTGTAATTTCTCCATAGTCTATCATGGTTTTATGACACAAGGGCCTGGTTTAAAATGACTACAGCCCCCCTAGCACAGCGCTCCAAGAAATAAGTGACAAGACATATTACGCCCTGCGATTTGTTGAAACAAGCTGAGTCGCACAAAGCGTGACATAACAGCCAATCAGAGCTCGTATTTGTTCTATGTCATGTCTTTCTTGAAGGGCGTGCTAGGCCTGCTGCAAACATCAAGGCATATTAGACAGGTGGAAGTGAATGAGATCCAGCAGCAGAGGCATCTTGTAATACTTAGCAACCGACAGCAATGTCTCCAGGTATGTGCTGAAGTCGCTGCTCGGTGACATGAGTGAATAGGAGCCTGCACATTCGCAAACTACGCTCAGGTTGTCGCGTTTCACCTGCAAACGGAATTGATTTTTTATTCATCATAAGTAGGTATACATCCTATCCTTATTATTGTCTTATCAAACCCCAAACTTTCGGTGAAACAAGTGACTAAGCAGAAATGTCAACAAAGGTCGTTTCCATTACGTGACCATGGACGTGAGTTTAGGTATTTGCATACATTTCGGTTGAAGAGACAGATGGCAAGCTTTGCAATTCTGTTGTATGTGTGTTTCACTCAGACCAAAAACAACAAGTCTTGAAACAGGTTGCGGTACACAAGTCATTGGGTGGTTTATCTCGAGATATATTTGAATAAAAAAATATAAAAGTTAACTTTGTAAATAAGATACTGTTTTTGAGTACTTGTAGTAAACGTGTATCTACATATCTATAGTAATGGCGATGGGTGAACATAATAAAATTTAAAAAAAAAGTTGCTGTATTTTGGGCTTGTTTTTATTGTTGAAATAAAGAGTAAACGCCGAGGAAGCCGCTAGCGTACTGAGCAATGTCACTTGTGTACTACGGCCCGCGCGCGTGTCTTCAAAGGTCTGAGAGTTAATCCCCGCCCACCCACGTAATGCCTCGCGGGCGTTCCGCGAGTTAAATGTTTTGCCTAGTTGCGTTTGATCTGAGGTGTTACTGTCTGTAAATTTCTTGTCTCAAAGTTTTATCCCATTCGTCGGAAACGAAGAAATACTTTTTCTGGCGCAGCGTTGAATTTTATAATGAAAAGTATTTGGACATTGATTTGTTTTCTCTCAGTTTACAAATGTTCAAAAATAAAATGAAAAGTAGACTCATGGCATGACATCATCATAGTTAACTGTCCCTGTTTGTAACTCTAATTTAGCTGTTTATTTTATATTGTACAATTACCTAAGAAAAAATGTACCGAACTTAAACTATTTGTACCTACTCTCTACGGATAAAACAGGTATGTTAGCTAAAGTGGCCTAAGCCATAGTTTTTTATATTCCGACTTAAGTATGGCAATTTAATAAAAAGTAGCTTAGAAGCTCAAGTTAGACGCTTAAAATTTGGAATGCAGGTACTACTGAACTACGCGAATGAAATCGCGGGGCGTCCACTAGTGTAACAATACGGAACTTTTAAGTCAATGTTTACATTTTCATTTTATTGTAACAATGCATATAACTGTGCGTTTCCACCGGCCAAAGATTCACAAGAAAACTTGTTTGACACATATCCAATATCCATGTACGCTGGTTAAGCCGTATTTCACGCAAAAAATGACCAGATCACTAGGCCCAAGTCAAACATGTATTCTTGTGCATGTTTCGTCGGTGAAAACGCACCGGTAAGGCTGTATGTTTCCTGAGTTATAAAAAATAAAATAAAATACACTTCACGCCTTTTAATCCCAAAGCGGGGTACGCAGAGGCACTTGCTTAATAAGCAAATGCCCACGGTTCACCGAGCGTATTTAACCCAACGTGACAGGGGGTGAGCCCATCGCCGTTATAGGGTTCACACACCTTGTGGTGGTGTGCGGGTTTCATCACGATGTTGTCCTTCACCGTACGAGCGTTGCGTTGCGTACATAGGCTCTGAAAAAGAGTCCCATCGGTACACGTCCAGTAGCCGGACTCGAACCCGGGACCTCCCGTTTACAAGTATCCGACCAACTGGAGCACAGACGCTCTTCTTGAGTGATGTAAAAAATAAATGAAGGGTACAGGCAAAGAATAGGGAATGTCCTAATGAGTTGATTTTGAGAAATACACATTCAAAAGTTTGAAAGTCCCGGACATGCCTAGTTATTTTCCTTTCTACCAAAAACTAAACCGCGTTTTTTTGTGCTAAGTAGTTGTTTTCTTTAAAAGCTAATGATTCGGAATAAAAGTACCATAGACAATAAGTTTTTTCCAAGTGAAAACAAAAATTTAAAAAAAATGCGACATTCCTTCCGTTCTTTGCCTGTACCCTTCAAATGTAAGTAAAGGTGAGGGAGGGACCTGCCGGCAGCGCTCGCAGCGCAGGTCCTGCAGCGCGTGTGCCCGCGCCGCGCGCCGCACGCCCGCCAGCGCGCGCGTCTGCAGCTCCGCGCCGCACAGCGCCGCGCCGCACACCGCGCACACGCACTGCCCGCTGACACACACCACACACACACACACCACACGATACAATATACAACCACTCTTCACCAACGCTACCACCGATAAACATCATTTGATCATTTTTTAATGAAACGCGCACAGACATTATAACTCAATATCGTTCACCGGGTATATAGGCGCGAATATAACCAAAGACAAGCTCGAGCTTACATTTGGTTATATTCGCGCCTATATATATACCCGGTGAACAATATTGAGTTAAAGATCATTTGTATGAAATTAAATAAGTTTATTTATACAAAGCACACATTACATTGAACAAAGAACGGAACTGAGGTACCGAGTCATCATCAACAGACCATACTTGTCCACTGCTGGACATAAGATACCTAGTCATATCTTGTACATAAAAGAAAAATAGGAAAAGCAACATAGGTATAGGTAGTTTTGTGTATCTAGTGGCGCGACTGGTACCCGACTCGGGATCCTGCCTGCCATCGTTCCTTGCCTTAGTTCATCGATTTTCAGAACAACTTAATTTGATAAATTACATCACTTTCATTTGTTCATATGAATCAGCGAGTCGAGTTTTCTTGGGTTAGTGATCCAATAAAAAAAATATTAACAATGGGCACTGAGTTCCTGCTGGAGTGACTCGCGTCCAGCTATCGTTAGTTGAAGATATGTGTTTGAGACGGGGTTGACATAACATTAAGAAAAAAAAATAAATACACTTCACGCCTTTAATCCCAAAGAGGGGTAGGCAGAGGCAAACGGTTCACCAAGCGTATTTAACCCAACGTGACAGGGGGTGAGCCCATCGCCGTTATAGGGATCACACACCTTGTGGTGTGCGGGTTTCATCACGATGTTGGCCTTCACCGTACGAGCGTTGCGTTGCGTACATAGGCTCTGAAAATGAGTCCCATTATTACACGTCCAGTAGCCGGACTCGACCCGGGACCTCCCGGTTACAAGTATCCGACCACCTGGACCACAGACAGAAAATTTTAAAAAATGGCAAAAATAGTTTTCATGATAATTTCGTAATAAAATAAAGCATAATCATTTATCATTAGAACCTATTTCAAAAGTCGACCAGCGCTATATGTTAATTTATTGCGACAGGTATCGACACGCGGACTTATCGCACCGGCGCCAGGCGAAAATCTTTCATTGTCGTCAATCCCTACCTATGCATTTATCGTCAGTGAAGCTGAGAAGTAAGCCAAATACCGAGGAGTATACTAACGGTGGATCGGAAGGTGGCTCCCTGCAGAGGTCCACCTCCCGGCAGTGGTTGCAGACGGGGCACAGCATCTCCCCCAGCGGGGCCCGCGCCGTGCCGCCGCGCCACTCCGCCCGCGCGCCCCACTCGCCCTCGCCCGCCAGCCGCAGCAGACTGCGACGAACTGACGCGCTCTGGGAAAGGATTAGCTGTTGTGGTTTTTTTGCGCGGAAAGCGAAGAGACACATATTATATAGCTTTAATGTTACTCATTGTCGAAATACATTTTTCCCTTAAATTACTGTGTCCATGGAATTATTCTAATAATGTACTGGTGACGAAAAATAATGTAACAGAACTCCTATTTCATCACTTTGTTAGTCAAGCGTAATGTTCCACGCAGCATTTAAATGTGATGTCCACCCTCCAAATTAAAATATATTTAACCAAACACAACTTGATCGATGTGCCTTTGCCTGTTCGTTTGAAACGAATTTTAAAAAAATAACCTTGTGTACGAAGTGCGTGTGGGGTAGGGAAGTGTCCTGTACTGATCACAAGTGTATAAGGTATCAAATATCGTATGCTAATCACAGGTGAATAAAATGATAAGGGGATGAGTTACAGTGTTACAGTTACAGCGAATTGAGATTTTTACGCTATGGTAATCATATTATTATGTGTGGGTATGAAGTGTCAACGTCAGTGATGACGTCATCACACAATTAGGTCATAGTGTGATATGGTGATCACCCGTGGATAGGGCACCAAGTATACGATAGTGTGTCCATCGCGATAGTATTACTGTATTGACCGATTCATGGGTCTGTGTGAAATGCAGTAAAAAAAACGGACATTACTGTGCGACTGTCAGACCAACATAGTTGTTGTTGACTTGCAATCGGTTTGAAGGAAGACGTAGTGACCAAGATTGAAAAGGGCATGCTTCGGTGGTTTGGGCATATGGAGAGAATGGATGAAAGTCGATCGACGAAAGAGATTTATATGGGTGATGCAATGGGCCGGGTGAGTAGAGGTCGAAATAGAATAGATTTAGAAATTGTCAGATTTAGAAATTGTTCATACATTTAATTCACTACTATCGCAATGTCTGTAAAATACTTACTTGTTGTGACTTAATGCCTAAATGTAAGATCCGCTGTACACTTGGAATGCAATAAAGATACTTGATATCATCTTATATATAAAAATGAATTGATGTTCGTTAGTCTCGCTAAAACCCGAGAACGGCTGGACCGATTTGGCTAATTTTCGTATTGGATCACACGTAGAAGTCCAGGGAATGTTTAAAAGGTGTATTTCTTCGAATACATGGGGTGCAAAGGCGACTTCCTATGGCAAAGCAAATGTTTGCCGAGACAGCTAGTATATCATAACATTGACATACCTCCTCCTCCAATTCTTCATTGAGACTCATGATCATGCACAAAGCGTTGACGAAGAGCAGCGCCGGCGTAGACGACAGCAAGTACTGGCGGTCAACGCCCGGACGCGCCGGGATGTCGTCCGCCGTTATTGTCGGCATACGAGTCTTGATCTTCTCCGTTATTCTGTTGAGTTTCATCGATTGTAAGTTTTACGGGTGTATGGCTGAATTAAATCGAGCTCTTGGCATGTTTAGTGCACATAAAGTGTAACAAAGTCTTTCAAGATCGAATATCTTGAAAGTTTTTTATCTATTCGCCAAAAAATCGTTGTGTTTCGACTCGATCTGAAAACACAAGTCACATCTTATGATGTTCCAAAAGATCGGAATGAATGTACGTATGTATTCTTCTAATAAAGGAGGAGATTCTCAAATCGTCTGTATTTTTTTATGTTTGTTACCTCAGAACTTTCGCCTGAGTGAACCGATTTGGATGTTTTCTTTACATAGCAAAACAACGTTTTCCGGGTCAGCTAGTGTATTTTTATCAAGTTTATAACAGAAACCTAAAACACTCAGCAACGATGATCTCTGGCAAGACTTGCCACTGACATGTGACAATAATAGGCATTTCAATAAAAATTATCGGTTCTTACCATACCTGCTTATTAGGAGCGCAATTAAATTTTTAAACGTATACATATCGCATCGTTAGAACAAAAAGGACCTAATACGTAACATGCCGATTTTGTAATTTAAGTTTTGTATCTTTTATGTTAAGGTTCAATTTCATAAAATTACACATTTTGTTTTGTATCACTTTTGTCCTGACTGTGCGATATAACAAAATAACTAACTTGAACAACTTCTGCGCCATCTCGCCCTTGATCAGTTCCTTCATCTGTTCTATGCCAAGCCTAGACGCGGCGACCAGGCCGGCCACCGCGGCCGACAGCTGCTCCTTCACCAACTGCGGGAGGCATTCCGCCAACTGCCATTGCATTGTGATTTCACTTTCCTGAGGAGGGTTGGGAGTTTGTTATCAAAGTGTAGGTTTAACCTTTTGGCGTGCAAAAGGCCTATGTCCAGCAATGGATAAATGTAGGCTGATAATGATGATGATTAGCCTTTTGAGACATTCGCGGACGGTAAATGAACACAATAGAAGTTTCATATAATTATTATATATTATTTACTATAAATGCATCTATTCCCACCTGTTCTGTGGGCAGAACTAGTGGGACTATTTTGCCTTGGAAATTGAATTCCTAGTAGTTCTGTTCACGACGACCAGAGTGTACCGAATGCAATCACTTAACGGTGACATTGACAGACAACAAACAAACTACGTTATTCTTGTTCAATCCTTTAGGATATCTTTATTATAAAGAAACTGCATTATTATATAATTTGTGAAAGTAAATTGTTTAAATGTACTGGTCTTATTGATCGACAGAACTACGTAACATCCAGTTGGAATATTTGAGATGAAGCATACGTATAGTATTACAAAACACAAAAGTAATGGTGAAAAAAATTAGAGAACTACTATTAAACACTAGGACGGAACGAAAGATTTATTAGAGGAACTCCTGTCTTTGCATACAACTTATCATTACCAGTAGTAGAATAAATATTCTATTCATTATTTAGTTCACTTTATAAAACGATGAGACCATTAAAGGAAACAAAAGAAATGTTACCTCTTCACTGGTGTTTTCATCCGTGTCAGTTGGTAGCTGAGAGCCGCCCACCTCCAGCAGACCGGTTGGTAACTTGCCCTGGCAATTTTTAATCATTAAGTATTTTTATAGTGTTTTGTTGTATAACAAGCGGCTCGGCCCCGCTTCGCACTAGCGCCATGCTGATACAGTATGCATGCATGCAGTGCATATAATATACCTTTCTCTCTGCGAATTGATAATTTATTGTAAATTTTCAGAATTCAGAAGAGAAGAATCAGCGCCTGAATTTACACATCATTAAGGCTCAATTTCATAAAATGACACGTTTTGTTCTAACCGTGCGATATATTTGTAACATCTTTATATTAACATTGTATCAACAAATTAAGGCGAGGCAGTTGAAACTTCCATACATCTTCTTAGTGTGGATGCTTCATGCACAAACCATCCACACATTTGGAAAAAAAAAACATCAAGTGAGGTGGTGAAGAAAAGTATCAAAAAAGTACTTTCTTAAAAAGCCGCTCAAAATTAATACTGAACTATAAAATACTAACTAGGCGGTAATGGTCAGATCACAATAGATCACTAATGGTCGCACACTGGGCCCTGCAGAGCCCCACAACAAACAATAAAAAGGCCCAAAGTGACTTTTTGTTGACAACTTGCTCATCCATAATAACAGGTACCTTAATCCCGGCGTAGTTAACCTCGTCCAGCCACAGCAAGTGAGTCCAGCACTCCGTGTACGTCAGGTCTATGCCGTGGAACAGCTCCTTGTTGCGTATACTCTGGACTACAAACTCCACATAGCCTGGAATGAGCAGTATTAG
>SJJU01008930.1:0-16754 GCA_012932125.1 Conopomorpha cramerella | reverse complement strand
TTCACAAGCGAATTTTAACCCAACGTTGACAGGGGGTGAGCCCATCGCCGTTATAGGGTTCACACAACTTGTGGTGTGCGGGTTTAATCACGATGTTGTCCTTCACCGTACGAGCATTGCGTTGCGTACATAGGCTCTGAAAAAGAGTCCCATTAGTACGCGTCCAGTAGCCGGACTCGAACCCGGGACCTCGACCAACTGGACCACAGACGCTCTATCAAATATAAATGACGTATAAAAAGTAAATGTGTAAAACTAAACAGGCTGCTCTTCAGCCATTCGCCAACAAAGACCTTATATGACATATCCCGCGTTTGCGTACGGTAACACCTATTGCGAACAAGTGGTGCTGACCTGTCACCTACACACGGCAACTTTCGATAGTGCGGCTCGCCTTGGGCGATGCGGATCGAGAATGTCGATGACAAAATTAAAACCGCACAGTTCCGATTCCTGACTAGAAGTTTTGAGATTGTGTATGCATTTTTTTTCTATTGATTTCGTATGGAAAAACAAGTGAGTAGACAG
The DNA here is from genome assembly GCA_012932125.1 of Conopomorpha cramerella. Classification (NCBI taxonomy): domain Eukaryota; kingdom Metazoa; phylum Arthropoda; class Insecta; order Lepidoptera; family Gracillariidae; genus Conopomorpha; species Conopomorpha cramerella. The sequence goes on along the minus strand of SJJU01008930.1, from coordinate 16,226 downwards.
TTGAGTTCAGTCCAATATTTGAATCATCATCATCAGCCCATACTTGTCCACTGCTGGAATAAATAAATATAAATATTTTTACAACAACACGCATATTGCCTTCATCCCATGTTAAGTAGCTAAAGCACTTGTGTTATGGAAATCAGACAACGAGATATAATTACTTATATTTTTTTTTCATTTAAATATATACTTAAATGAATAAAACACCCAGACACACCCAACAAGTGCTTAAAAGCTCATCATCTGTTAGCGGTGGGAATCGAACCGACGACCCTACGGAGCAGAGGCAGACATGCTGACCACTACTACACCAACGGGCCAGTCCGAATTGATGAGATTTGGGTTAATTGTTGAAATATTGTGTTCATATTCTGGTAGACCTATACATTTGCCTACATGAACTGCATTGAATCAGCAATTTTCATTTCAATAGGACCCCCTTTCAAACCATCAAGGGGTATTCTCTCTAATCTGAAATAAGTGTGCAAGGTATGCATGAATGTAGTGTAATGACGTTGTTAACAATATATAAATAATGACATGAGCACGTTTAAAATTTTCCTAAGTTAAAACTGAGCAAAAAACAGCACTTTGTCTATGGACAAAATATTTTTTTTTTAGCCTAAAGCCTTAATAAAAAAATACAAGAATCCTAAACGTCGTGTTCCTTCGCAGTGCACTCCTCCAATCACAACGGCAAGTGGCAATGATCAGCGAGATGATCCACTCGGCGTCACTGATACACGACGACGTCATAGACCAGAGCGACTTCCGGCGCGGCAAGCCCTCAGTCAACGTGCTATGGAACCACAAAAAGGTCAGTCCATAATACTAAACATCCTCATTTTACGTACTGGCCGCATACATGTGGGAAAAAATGAAATGGTTATTCTTCATTTCAAATTTAGATTGCTGTTGCAGTACTACCTAATAGTTTTTACTTAGATACATCCTTTTTGGAAAGAAAACAGTCCCTTTTAAGAACTGTCACTATTTCAGAAGAAATAGTTTTCTTGGAAAGGAAAGAGTCCTAGGTTAAAAACCTTCGGATTTTTACTTAATTTACTTCGCGTGTATTCATATAGTACCTACCTACTCACGTTAGCAATTTTTTTTTGTTGCATATTAAGTTATATTATTAAGTTATATTTATTATGCTTTGACTGACCTTTAGGATAATTTGACCGACGGTTCGAATTTAACTTGATGATAATTGCTTTGTTTTATTTTATTATTAGGTAATTATTGTTTACACGCTTTATTTATATTTTATGATTATCTCTATTAGTTCCTAATGCAATAATTTGAGGTAACATAACCGTTTATGTGATTTCAGTTGAAAATGGTCGTTAATTTTCAACCTTTGGTCTCTGTCTGTATTAATGATAAATTTTAATTTTTATTAATATTAACTATTATGAAAAACACTTTATTAAGTAAATTTATGACTTGTCTAATGATGTATTCTGAAACAATACTCAGTACTCAAGTGTCGCTTGAGCATAGTCTGTCCTTTTTTAGACATACATTACTTGAGAAGAGATTTATACTTAAGGGGATTTTTAGAATACCGGCTCTAGTATCATTAGTATGCACCTTTAGTAATCTTTCGGAGAAATCGATTGAGTACACTTACCCTTTCCACCCTGTATACAAGTTAATTTGCGCGATCAATAAACGCGATACCTCTTGTACAGACGGCGAAAAACTGGTGCAACTTGAAAGTCACATTAATATGGCTTCATTAGACAATATGGTTTATTTTTTTCTTACAATTTATATCTTATACTAGCTGACCGTAATACGTTGTTTTGCCAACGCGTCTAAATTTAATATTTATTCTTAAGTGGATTTATTATTATTATTCTGACCCCCTATTTTGCCACTGCAGGGAAATATGAATTTATGAAAAGATGTATGAATGTAGATGAAGCGAAAGGGGTATGTCAGGACCGTGACAAATGGAGATCTGCATCTGATCTCTGCCTAACCTTCTGGCAGACGGGCGTGAAGTGTATGTATGTATGTAAATCCACCTGGAATGGATGACATTTATGCATGAAACATTTCTTGACCATATTTTAATCCACTCGTGACCACGACGCATGCAACTGCGTCGAAACGTCGAGTAAAATAACAAAGGTAAGCTCGAGCTTGTCTTTGATTACATTCGCGTCAATATACCCAAAGAACAATATTGAGTTTCTTGACCGACTGTACTGCCATGTCTATTTTCATCGGTGGCACGTTATTTTGAAACGATTATGTAAATAGAGTGTGATGGAGTGAAAACGTATCTCTTATACACTCCTACATGTATCTACAATGTTTCTTCTTCTGTATAGCTGAAAATGAACTATGCCTGTATATTTTTTTGACATACTACTTTCATTGTGCGAACCGCCAGGATGTGGAATGACTGATCGGAGTCTGTGTTTCCTGCGCAGTGCAGTCTGAAAGTAATTTTTTAACGAAACGCGCACAGACATTATAACTGAATATTGTTCACCGGGTATATAGGCGCGAATGTAATCAAAGACAAGCTCGAGCTTACCTTTGTTATTTTACTCGGCGTTTCGACGCAGTTGCATGCGTCGTGCTCACGAGTGGATTAAAATATGAAGAAGATTAGATTTGATTTAAATAAATTAGATTTTTTTAGAGCTAAAGTTCTTGATCCCTAGATACTTTTGATGACAATTTTAATAATAAAATATATTGACAAAACTTTGAGACGGGCCCGTAATATAATATATCTTTTAGGTAAAATTTTGCGTAAACGTTATGTAACAAAATCCTAATAATAAATCATAGTGATACGTTGAGCCATAGATGGCATTTATTACCTTATAGTAAATGTGTACTATAATTTCTAATTACCTAATATTTATCTCTAATTAGGTAATTGACCTACATCTTTATTGTAATCACCACACGTTTTTGACTTATCGTTTAGATTCATTTTGACAGGTGTTATTTTAACATCCGCCTAAGAAAGTTATGACTATTAGGGTCTTCTCGAATATATATTTTGTCTTTCATGGGTCATATTATGCTTATTATATGACTTTAAAATATAAAGTTTCTCAATTTGATCGTTTGTATACTTTTTTATGTTTGTACCCGGCTAACTTCGTCGTTTATAAACTCTTTTGATGATTTTTGGAAAGAACGGTTTTCGTCAACTTTCATAGTGCGAACAGCCAGAACGTGGAATGACTTGCCGGAGTTTGCGTTTTCTACGCAGTACAGTCTGAAGGTCTTCAAGTCACTGGGGGTAAATGCGTACCTAATGAACAAGTGTGCTCCATCGTAGACCACATCGCTGCCAAGCTATCTATCGATAACATCAGACAGGATGGTGATGAAATGCTTGTTCACTGTGTTCGAAAAAAAGAAGATATTTCGAAGGTGACTCCATGACAGAGAAATCAAGTTTTGATGATGGCAGACGAGATAACCATTGTCATCATCATCAGCCCATATTTGTCCACTGCTGGACATAGGCATCACAAATCGCACGCCACTGTGATCTGTTTTCGGCTTCTTGCATACAGCTTCTGCCAGCCATCTTGCGCATATCATCAGTCCACCTTGCCTGAGGGCGTCCTACACTCCGTTTGCCGAGACGCGGTCTCCACTCGAGAACTCGTTTGCTCCAACGGTCATCGGCTTTATGGCTAATATGGCCGGCTGACAGACACTTCAGCTTGCTAAACCGATGAGCTATGGCGCAGATAAATCTAGGGCAATTTAAAATAATCGTAAAAGTATTGCTTGCACTGGCCGGAATTTGGCCCGTACGAAGAGAGGCAGGTAGGGCTTGGGTGGCAGATGTGGCGTGCACACCATATAGGCAAAAAGACACTGCCTACCTTAGTATTTTATAATAATAGACCTTCATTGATAGTTTTGACTTGGCTTCGACCCGTCACTACTAAGAGTCCGGTGTAAGACCGACGAACGAACAAAGGAACAAAAAAAAAAAAAAATTATTTCATCAACAAAAATCAAATACATAAATTCCAGTATTTTGGGCAACCGAACTAATAATAGAGTTGTTGCTAGAACTTTTTTGTTGTTCCCACGACGTAGGCTAACGTAGGTCCTGTGTTTGTTGGGTGCGTAGATATGTAGGTGCCAATATTTCATAAAGACAAATTACCTATACATCATCATCATCATCATCAGCCCATACTTGTCCACTGCTGGACATAGGCATAGTTATATGTTATATAACTAAATTATTGTGTTCAACAGAAGAAATGGGATTGCTTGGCCAAACTTAACATCTTAATATATATGTTATGTATTGTCAATCCTTAGGGATTACTGTCTACCTTGTCGTAAAAGCCAGTGTACGTCACTGGTGGTAGTGGGATTAGTATTGATTGAAGTCGGTTATTCTTTCTTTAAAGCTCTTTTACCAGTTCAGTTTCAGCACATATATAAAAAAACACGTATCATCGCACTTGATTGAGACCATTTCATTTATCTGTTTGATTGACTTTTCAATAAAATCAACTTTCGCGCAGTGTGCCATACTGTGCCATCTTACGAAAGTGATCCTTTATATGGCAACCACTCGACACCGATGTGATGAATATGCATTAATAAGTAAATCAATGTCACTCATGTGAGAAAAATCTTATCATGAAATCCATATTTAGGAAATCGAAAATTTTAATTGTGCCAAGATTTTTGGTAGACATCGTTAATAGGCCTTCTCTGATTTTTCTGGCCATAAAATATAAAATAAAATGAAATACACGTGACAGGGGGTGAGCCCATCGCTCTTTTATGGCCATATTTAATGGAAACAAGTATTGCGTAAGATATAAAAACAACAAGACAAACATATGTTACAGTAGAAACTCATACACACACACACACACACACACACACACGTACACTCGCTCCATAATCCCCAAAAGTGGGTAGACCGAAAATTAGGACCACACACCCTCTGGCCACATTTCACATAACAGAAAAGAAAAAAAAAATGTTTTTTTTTCAAAAATCGTAGTGGTGCTGCTTTAAGTAATGCCAAACACGGATAAAAACCATATGCAAATATAAATAAAACACATGAAAAGGAATAAAACATGCGGATAAAAACAGAAACACAGACGATTGGCAGAAAAACGGCATTTTTCACAATGAATTAGCCGGTCATACATATTTTGAAAAGGCTACCCTCTCGGCTATGTGCTGCGAAACAAGTTAAGGAGTTAAGAATATAAAAGAGTGTGGGTGTGAAAGTATGGACTTTAGGTCACAAGTTGCTAGCTCATAGCTTGAATAAACCTAAATCTAACCCAGATCTGTATGGGTTAGCGGTCAAAACCACCGTTGACTGATAAAACTATTATCTTCTATTGTCTTCGCTGTAGTGTCCATGAGAGTGTTAACCCAGTAATTGACTGATTGTATATCCAAATAATAACGAACAAAGTTGCCTCCAGTCACAGCAGATCTTATTCGTTGTTCAACGAAAAGCAAAGCTTCATCTATACAGAATAAGGTATATTTTAAACTTCCATATTTTCTTAAGAAATATTAAGTTTTGTTCGTACTGGAACACCACAGAATAGCCAGTATTTTAAATATAACCACTGGCCAAATTACCAATATTCATGAGACTGGAGGCATATTTGAAATATCTCGATTTTGTAATGTAGATATTTGATGCGTCTATTATTCTATGCCGGCTGGAATATATTATACTTTAAATACCAATTGTCTGAGCAAGCACACCTATTGAGATGTAAAAGCGGTCGCGTCTCACCACAGTGCGGAATATAAACTAATATTGAACGAGGAATATAAAGCAGTGGGATGTATCACGAGCCGTGTATGTACCTTCTGACGTTAGTAAGTAAGCTAAGTTATTCCCCACTTACCTCATTATGCTAATGTTAATGTATATGGAATACCGTTTTTTTTTATTTTTGTACCTACCTGTTGGTAATCCCAAAGGGGTAAGCTAAGGCACTTGATGAACAATTGCTCACGGTTTACCAATTTTAAGATAAAAAAATCCAGTGTCATGATGTTTGTTCCCAATGAACTCTTCACCAAGGCTACCGATATTCACAAAAGTTGGCATTTATATGTAATTTCGTTCAATTTGGGAGATAGGATAGTTTATATTTCGTGACATCCACTGGACTGCAGGTTATACTAATTTTATATTCATATTAATAGTTAAGACAGGACAACGTCTGTCGAGTCTACTAGTACATACTAAAAGTTTAAAACGGGTATTATAGCGCGAAGATTAACCAAAGATGAGCATTCAGCTTACCTTCGTTGCCGTGCTTTGCTTTGTACCGACTGGAGTACGGCGGCGGCGTCGTTCACTGGTTGGCTGCGAATCCGGAACTACCCTCAAAGAGTCACTGTTTCGACACGTCAAACTAACGACATCAACCGTCTTAATCTTTTAATATCATGTCAGTGCGCGTCTCCTTAAAAAATTAAATACATACTAATATTATAAATGCGAAATGAATGAAATTATTTATTTCTTCTTCGTTGTAAGTGCTATTACTTACATATACATATACTATTACATAGATATACAGTCGTATAACACAAATCTTGATGAAATTCATTCATGATTTTAGAAACAAAAGTAAACGTCCTGTGTTCGAATTAATTATTTTATTGGCCAGAAGAACCGGGAAAAAACTGACATCTTTTATCTAAATATAGGTATAAAAGGAAAAGCTGACTGAATGACTGACTGAAGTATCAACGCACAGCCCAAACAGCAAAACGTAGGGACTTGAATTTTGGAACGGACGTAGCTTAGGTACCGTAGGGGTGCACTAAGGAAGGAATTCCCGAAATTCCCACGGGAACGGGAATTAACGGGATGAAACCTTTGTATGAAAAATCTAAACCGCTCAAGGTAGACGCTTGAGATTTGGGATTCAGGTACGTTAGTACACTTAAAGCTTTAGTGCAACAGGCTATTGGAAAATTCCCATGGAAACGGGAGTTAGCGGGAAAAAACTTTTGTATGGAAAATCAAAACCGTTGAAGTTACATGCTTGAAATTTGGGATGCAGGTACAACTAAACTACGCGAATGAAATCGCGGGGCGTCCACTAGTATTATATAGATGTCTAATCTCAGACAGGAATTACATTTGAAAAATTAAGGCTACTCATACCAGACTAAATTTAAGGTGTGGGTTTCTTAAATATGTATTTATGATAAAATAATGCGAAACAGGATTTTTAAGTAATATTTGAACAAGGAACTGCTCCGGTATTGCGCCTCTAAAAGTTATAACAATATACATAACATAACGGAATTCTATATTATTTAAATTATGTCTCGAATCCGTTACGAAAATCAGTTATTTTGCTTATAAAAATATTATGAATGCGCGAACAGATGCGTGGATGGCGACGTTTTATTTATGTTTATTGTGTAAATAGTTGCTTAAGCGATTGCTTAGATGAAATATAAACACGATGAGTTTAAAATTAAATACATTTTATTACTTAAGACGATTTTAGCTTAACACTTTTGGGGATACAACTCGCCTGTCGATGTGGTTACAATAAAACTTATATTATCTTAATTTGAGTGTCCACGAAAGTATTAAGTATAAACCTATGGAACGTACCATACTAACACTTCACAGACCTGAAATAGCTGTGCTATGAGTGCTAGCTAGCTAGCCAGAGCTTAGTTATTCATTGTGATTTGGTTGTGAGCTGAGTTACAACACAACACATTGAACAAGCCTTTGACCCACCATCCTGCCTAATGTTAAGCAGCGATGTGGTCTACGATGGAACACACTTGTTCATTAGGTACCTATTCACCCGCGACTTGAAGACTTTTAGACTGTACTGCGCAGGTAACACCAGACCCCGGCAAGTCATTCCACATCCTGGCGGTTCGCACTATGCAAGTAGACGCAAGTATGTCAAACAAATTGACAGGCATAGTTAATTTTCAGCTATATAGAAGAAGAGACATTTCAAAAGCGTAGGTGATTTGTAATGAATGAAAGACGCGCAAGGTGGCGATATAACACGGTCACCCATTTTGTATGTAAGAGAGTTGGCAGTCATGTCTCGCAATCAGGAAATCCAAGTCGTGAACGGAATATTATTTGCGAATTCATTCTAATCTAAATAACAGACACAAAAATTGACGACTCGATTGTTGCAATTCGTCCGTATGAAAGTGTTTCTTGATTTGTGACTTTGCTGAATTATTTACATACATACATACACTTCACGCCTGTCTCCCAGAGGGGTAGGCAGAGACTACAGATCTCCATTTGTCACGGTCCTGACATACCCCTTCGCTTCATCTACATTCATACATCTTTTCATACATGACCTCCGGTTTCGAGTATTTTTCACGCCACCTTCGGCCAGGACATCACCAATCTGGTCTGTATATGTCCTTCTGGGGCGACCTCTACTCACTCGGCCCATTACATCACCCATATAAATCGCTTTCGTCAATCGCCTTTCATCCATTCTCTCTATATGCCCAAAATGAATTATTTACCTATTCAAACATTTGCTTTCTGTGGTCCCTAGCCTTTTGGAACTTGTGTCCTTGGCGTATTCTGGTGAAAGAAGCAATGCTACATCTAAACATGAAGTACAGCTGTACATACTGTACGTTTAGTATCAAGGTGATTCTTAATGTTAACATACAATAGAGATTCATTATGGTCACGTTGAAAGGGTTATCTTTAATAATGTTTATTTTTTAATGTCTAATTTTATGAAAGTATGTGAAGCTAGCGAATTGTAAATTAAATTAACTATGAATGTAATATTCGGTTTATTTTGAGCACATATAAGAGAATATTAGACATAATCACAATAGTAAAAAGTAACATACAAACAAATCAAATCTATACTAATGTTGCTGAAGATTTTGTTTGTTTCGCTAATCTCAGGAACTACTTGGTTTGAATTGAAAAAATATTTTTGTGTTGAATAGATAACTTATCGAGGAAGGCTTTAGGCTATATAACATTATTGATATTATCCCCAAATTCCCACGGGAACGAAAAAATGCGAGTAACACCGCACGGTACTAGCTGTAGTATGAAAATAAAAGTAAAATATGTGATAACAAAAAAAGGTTCAGAAGTGGTTGGTTTTCCTTCATATAACTCTTTGAGGCCTTTTCACTTTCGTGTCGTCGTCTCGAGACAATAGACAATAATTTTGTGTAATACAAGTTCGTACATTTGCTTTGTAAATCATAATACATTTACATGTATGAAAGCTTTTGTAACTAAGGTGCGTACTCGAGTTAATGTTTAAGATTTACCAAATTGTATGTGTAACTAATAACTTTGGTGGTAGTGTCGTATTGTTTGAAGATTAGCACAGCTAATTTGTATGTGTGCCGCGGATGTCCTAATCGTTAGTGCTTGAAAGCCGAGGAGCGACCAAATTCCACTGTCGTCAACTGCAAACACAACTTTGGCTATACGAAATGTGTAACGCAAATTGAGCCGTGTTGTCTTTGATATTGTTCGCGTACAAAGATCAGAGTTTCATGCGAAGTGTTGAGGTGATTATGCCGAAAGCGGTACGTGATATTCGATATTCAAAAACGCTTATGAATGACCGATGGTATTCAGTTTGCGTTTGTGTAGGTACAATGCAATGAAATGAGAAATGAATTGGGGTTCTGTTTGATTTTCCGCTTTGATTCAGAGTATTTTTGAGATTTCATGAATACCTACCTACTGAACAAGTGTGCTCCATCGTAGACCACATGAGCACAGAGACACGCTGCTTAACATCAGGCAGGATGGTGGTCAAACGCTTGTTCATAGCGATAAAAAAAATGTTTACTATCTATCTTGAGGCGTATTTGCTTGTCAAGTGCTTCTGTCCATACCCAATTTGGGGTTGAAAAAAATCTGATTGGATTTATTCATAAATTAATATCATGCCTTCCTGTAATAGGGAAAATAAAGGAAGGATTAAATTTCGCAGTAGAATACTTGAACTTAAACACAGGAATCATACTTCCGTACTAATAAAATTCAATCAAAATAAGTACATATATATTAAATATGTAATTATGTTATTGTTTACATAATTACATTTCGTTATTAAACTGCGTTCAAAAAAAATGTACAAAATAATAGTATAAGAAAATTTATCCGTGTAATAATGGCGTTATATTAAAATTAACCTTATTTGGTATTGTCAAAGTCTTTTCCGCGTCTGTCTAAATTAGAATCTAGATACAAATTATCTGTCTGCTATTTACTAACGAACGTTTAATTTATTTATTACAAAACCAACGGAATTTCTAAGAGCAGACCTAATCTTTTTAAAGCGAGAAGCGTTCAAACTGTGCAATCTTTGTCTGCAAAATTATCCTCTAAAGTACGATGGACTCTTTTAATTCATTATATCTCTTTTTTAAATCCGGAATCTAGACAAACTCGCCCGAATACAACGTCCGCTTTATAAGATTAATCGATTCGATGATTCGTAACGTTATGTTTTGTTTTTTTTTCCGAAGCAAATCAAGTCATTGTTCTCAGTTCCCACCGTTGTATCTGGGTTACCGAGTCTAGGTTGTGTGAAGAGACGCCTACGCCGCCATTGAAATTGTATCTTTACGTTTGTAAACAACAAAAATTATAATACATGTGCATGTAAAAATCTTTTTTTTTGAATTAGTAATGTAGGCGTTCACTCAACTTTTTTAATCTGATATCTATTTAACAAATGTATTTATCTCAGCGGTGAGCATTTAAAGCTCATTTTTATCATATTTATCAATACTCCCATAAGCTTGTCCATAAAGTGGTCTCCCGCTTTGTGTCAAAAACCCTATGTATGCTTAGATTTCCAAAATTACCGTTTTTGATGCGGTTTCCATTAGTAGATAGAGTGCATATGAGAAACAAAAACAAGATTAAAACAGAGTAGTAAGTAACCAAGTAGTTGTAGTATTTTCGCGATTGAATGACCTTTTTTAATGTCTTGAGTGGCAGACTTCAATGTAGGTCATCTACGAACTTGTAAAATAACACCCAATGTAGACAATTTAAAACTTTTTACCTTCTAATTATTATGAAAAACCTTTTCTTTTTGAATGCTTACTCATTTTAGAGTAAATATGGCATCGTCCAGCAACAATTATCACATACATCTTATGTACATGTCGTACCTAAATGGTACATTTGCGTGCCATTTTGTATGTACTCTGACAAAGGAAAACACCATACAAAAAAAAAGAAGCGAAAGGTTACAGTGCTTGTCTTGCCAATATTGGTTTAAGCCTTTACCTATCGCTGTTTGACCATTTGTTAAATAAATATTGTATGTCGGAGGTATTGTCGAGTCGCGGATTTCATTTTTCTTGTCGGCCATTGAGTGTTCGCTTTCGTTGGGATTTTCAAAAGGCATACGCTATGTACCGGTCAATATTGGTTCACGTAATGGAAAAGGGTATTTTTCCTTAGCACTTGTGATTTACTTATTTTGTCTTTTGCTAAAAAGGACGTCAACTGCACATATGTATGACTGTATAGCAGTGGCGTGCACTGGCTTTTACGACAAGGTAGGCAGTAATCCCCACGGATTGACACATGGTAACTTGTCTTTACGAAATATAGGTACCTACCTACCTATATACTCACGCACAAAACACCGGTGACCGTCGCATAAGTTCAACTTACGAAAGCTGGCCTGTTAACCTCAGTTGACGCCAATGACCTCAGCTCTACATTGTATGTTCTACAACCTGTCAAAAATTTGACTTACAAGTTGCCTACACTTTACGAATGTCACCACTACCGAACCAGATGTAAAGATTGATTGAAATCGTTGAACTGTACCTTAGCCCGTTTAAAAAAATACTTTATGCCCTTTTTAATATCATAACAGGGTAGTCGGAAGCATTTGCTGAGCAAAATCCCAGTGTTTTTTTAGTGTACTCTAAGTACTATTTATTCTTGTACGTACAGGATTTGTACTAATTTCACAAAATATTTGATTTAGAAGCGTAATTAATTCATTGTAATTTATTTTTCTATTATTTTACAAGATTTATTTTTTATCTAATTACCTGTATGCAAATTAATTAATAATTATTGAAATTCAACAATTGAACTCCTAATAGGCCCATTTATACTGATTTGCAAACAAGATTTTTAATTGGATAATAAAAATACATTTTTATTGATGAAACCTAATTATCTAAATGCCTTCCTTCTACTACTTAAAATAAGGAGATTAATTATAATAATATGTATTAGTTATTATCTGCTTATCTATTGCATAAAGTACGGCCTAAGTGATACTGGTATATAAATAAACACCAAATCCACTTACCAATATTTTTTTCGGATTTGAACCAAATTTTAATGGGACCAAACGGAAAGCACTAGCTTTCAAAGAAAAATAGATTACTCCACATCGATACACCCAGTAAAAAGTTTTGAGTTTGTTACCTCAAATGTAGAAAAAATATAAAAATTATAAATAAAAATATAATGTCATTGAGTACGTCCTTCCTTTTTTTTTGTAGTCGCCTGGTTAAAAATCGTAGGGCTCCATTTGTAACCTATGGGGCATATCTTCAAAGGGCTTAGATTAGGAGATAGGAGCTTAAATTAGGAATTAGGTATGTAACATTCTACGTTAATTTCGTAGTATAATACACACATCAAAAGTGTCTAGGGATCTAGTACATTTTAGAAGATTGCAATCAAGAATATATTTCACAAAAACTGAATTCATTCACAATTTATTCAAAATGTGGTGATAAGTCATTGATACAGGCATGGGGGATTAAGTAGGAGACCAATCCAGAAGATTAGATTTGACTTAAATAAATTAGATTTTTTTAAAGGTAAAAATGTTCTTGATCCCTAGACATTTTTGTTGTGTGTATGTAACATTCTACGTTAATTTCGTAGTATAATAATTTAATGAATTGGAAAGTAATATCGCAGCCCGTTTATTTGAACTTGGTGCGTTTATCCGAGTACAAATTCGGTCAAGTGTCTTTCTAAAACATTTTTCTGTCTCTCACGTTACTCATGCCTACCTACATAAAAAAAATATAACCAGTTTTCGAGATTTACTTTCGTTCGTGTCGCGCGTAATTTATTCATGTCGCACTTTGAAACTGTAACTTGGACGTTTCATATTTAAACTAAGCGGTCCGTCCCGGCTTCACACGAGTGCAATGCTATGCCCAAACAGGGTTCATGTTTGATACTTTTTACCATGTAACATGTTACTTTGCAACTCACGTGCAATAAATAATGATAATAATACTAGTGGACTCGAGAGACGTTGTCCTGTCTCAACTATTAATATGAATTAGTATAACCTGCAGGGTGGCCTGTGCCCAGCAGTAGATGTCACGAAATATAAACTATCCTGCCTCTCAAATTGGACGAAATTACATATAAATGCCAACTTTTGTGAATATGGAGCATATAAACATAAAAAGTCACGATTGCTTTAAATTCGGTGCTGTACTTTTTAGCCACACGCCATAATATACTTGTCGGATTTTATGTGCGTGCGAGCTTAATTTCGTCCGGTGAAACTAAATTATGCCATTTCTATGTTAAATAAAAAAAAGTGGTAATTAATTCGACTATCTAAAATTACTTTCTACGTTTTAGAGAAATATTTGCATGACGGTAACGACGGATATTTTGGGTAATTAAGTTAGTCGGAAATTAAATTAGTTTTCAAATACAAGTTATGGTTCTCCACTTAATACCGTTTTATGTTCCGGGCCAGTACAGTACAAGGTTATAAAATATGGACATTGCTGCTAAGATGTTCGCACATGAGAAAGTTGAAGTAGTTATGCTATTTTCGTGTAAAATACTGTTGAGAAATTAAAGCAGTGGTAAAAAAGTCCTCGGCTACAGATGTTCCGAAACAAAAGCTACTTTAAAACGTCAAAAAATACTGTTCTTTCGTTATACTCGTATTATAGTAGGTGGTCTAAAGGGGTGAATGAATTTACTCTTTATTGCACACTATAAATTACAAAATATGTAACATTTACAATATTAAGATTCCATAAGACGCTTATCGTAGACGATTTCATCCATCTAAAATTTCCCGTCGTGGGGGTCGTAAGAGACGACCGAGGGAGGACGGGCAGCAGGGCTCTCTGTGAGTTAAACTACAACACCACTCCAAATGACGGAAATACGTTGGAGGAGGCCTTCGTCCAGCAGTGGAGTTTACGTGGCTGATGATGATGATGATGAGGAGTCTGACAGATAAAGGTACTAATTAAGTAATAGCAGTGGCGTGCACACCATATAGGCAAAAAGACACTGCCTACCTTAGTATTTTGGTTACCCGACCTAATAATAGAGTTATAGCTAGATCCTTTTTCGTTGTACTCACGACATAGGCTAACGAAGGCCCCGTGTTTTGTAGGTGAATAGATAGGTAGGTACTTGTTTTTCGTAAAGACAAGTTACCTATACATAGGTGTCAATCGTTGGGGATTACTGCCTACCTTGTCGTAAGAGCCGGTGCACGCCACTGGGTAATAGGTGTTGCTATGCTGTGGGATGTTAGACGATCGTTATAGGGTTAACATAGGCTAGAATATGGTGCAATATACATCCAAAGACAAGTATAAAAAAAAGTAAATTTTACAATGAAATACGTGACATTACTTCCGCCTAGAGCAAGATTATGTGTGCGCGCGCGCATGTCCGCGTGTATGTATAGGTGAATGTCTTTCTTACACCTGTTTCGTTCGTCTCTGTCTATCTCCGCACTCTCTTCGATACAATCAATCAACATTATCAACAGAAACGGGCTTTAAACTTTACGAGAGAAATTAATGTTCCTTATTAAGTAGCTATTGATAGAATTCTGTTAAGGAACGCTCGGGTTTCGTGAGACATGAAGTTAATGTTTCCTTAAGCCGTGTGGTGACGGCGAATAGAATACATGTGTCACCACCCCAGCCCAACTTTTCCCGTCATGGGGGTTGTAAGAGGCGACCGAGGGAGCTCTCCAGAGGACGGGCAGCAGCGCTCTCTGTGAGTTAAACCACAACAACACTGCGATCGCCAACCCGCCTGCCAAGCGTGGCGATTGCTGGCATTTCACCCCAAATGACGGATCTCATTGGGGGAGGCCCTCGTCCAGCAGTGGACGTTATGTGGCTGATGATGTTGATGAATGTTTCCTTACATGTATTTTTAATGGATGTTTGGATGTTTTGTCCGTCTTTCACGCGAAGTTTTTTTTAGTTATCATTTTTATACTTACAGTATTGTTGGATAGAGAAGGACGTACATCGACCAGATTGGTGATGTGCTGGCGGAAGGTGGCGTGAAAAGTACTCGAAACCGGAGGTCATGTATGAAACTATGTATGAATGTAGATGAAGCGAAAGGGGTATTAAACTTTGTTTGGAAAGTATGACAGAATGTGGAACGACTTTCCGGAGTCTGTGTTTCCTTCGCAGTACAGTCTGAAGGTCTTCAAGTCGCGGGTGAATAGGTACCTTCTGAACAAGTGTGCTCCATCGTAGACCACATCGCTTCTTAACATCAGGCAGGATGGTGATCAAACGCTTGTTCATAGTGATAAAAAAAATGACAGTCGGAAATACGTCGAAGAAAATTCCCCATAGTAAATGTATGTCTATGACATTTGGTGTAACCATGGCGACGAATATAATCAATCAAATGCCAGCGCGAGACAAAGGCTGTTGTCACTCCCCGCAATCTTTATTAACGTGTATCGTAATTCGTAGCCCATATAAGCACACTTGCACGCGACGCGCGTACGTTACGTCCTTCATGTATAAAAAGCACATAAAATCTGGTCTACACAGTAACTTCCCAGTGACATTGGGCGTTCCGAACGCGGGCAATATCGTGTTTCATTTGTTTCGCGTTAGAATCTCTACGCGTGTTGATTATTGTTTGAGGAAGGTCGTTAAAGTATTGATAAGGAACGATGACACGGTTTTTGGCTTATTTTACGTATTTGTGTATGCATTGATATTAACTACTGTAACTAGTCAAGGACGAAATGTTGGAATTGGGCTGTAAGATAAAATAATACGCCATAGATCTCAGCATCTCTTGTTTTAGAGATATTCCACTGAATACTTCTGTTACTTTTGTTTAATTACCAAAATTTCACTTCAACTTACGTAATCAATATTAAAATTATAAAGCTGCAGAGTTT
>SJJU01008929.1:0-24371 GCA_012932125.1 Conopomorpha cramerella | reverse complement strand
GGGGACAGCGGCGGGTTTATGTGGGACTCGCACCCACTAAAACCCCACGGTGACCACTGCCGCGTTATTGCCGGGGCCCCCGGAACAGCCTGCGCCACTACGTCCAAGGCTTGTAACAGACCTGGCAAAATCTCTTTCGCATCTTCTATATTTATTTTATTACACATACATTTTTATTTATTCCATTATCGATACATAATGAAGAATATGAGAAACTGAAATTTAGATCGTCTTAAGTTTTAGCCTTCTTGCTCATCTAGCCGAAACTTGTTTCGGAACATCTACACACATCAAAAGTGTTTAGGGATCAAGAACATTTGTAGCTCTAAAAAAAGATCTAATTTATTTAAATCAAATCTAATCTTCTGGATTGGTCTCCTACCTAATTATCCATGCCTGTATCAATTACTTATCACCACATTTAGAATAAATTATGAACGAATTCAGTTTTTGTAAAATATATTCTTGATTGCAATCTTCTAAAATGTACTTGATCCCTAGACACTTTTGATGTGTGTATTTCACGCGGTCAAGTCAAGAGTGACAAAGACAGATGGCTGTTTTATAATATGTATCGAATAAACACGAACGTGGGGTAAGAAATCACGCGTTATTTGGAGAGAATGGAGGAAAGTTGATTAACGAAAGAGATTTATATGGGTGATGTAATCTGCCGTGTGAGTAGAGGTCGCCCCAGAAGGACATACATTGACCAGATTGGTGATGTCCTGGCGGAAGGTGGCGTGAAAAGTACTCGAGACCAGAGGTCATGTATGAAAAGATGTATGAATGTAGATGAAGCGAAAGGGGTATGTCAGGACCGTGACAAATGGAGATCTGTAGTCTCTGCCTACCCCTCTGGGAGACAGGCGTGAAGTGTATGTATGTACTCACAGCTGGTATGGGACACACGTTTGGTATATCCGAGGCCTTAGTAACGATATCTTCAACCCACTGCCATTTCATTCCGTCGCATGTTTTCACCGTTATATCGAATAGCAACGCCCTTGTTTTCAAGTTTATGTATCTGTTGTAGAACTGAAAAGGAAAATAAAATGTATTGTTACGTAATTTTGTATGTTGCTCGCTTTTTACGCGTATTGCTCAACAGATGGCGTGGCGTATGTTATTTTATAGTATACCCTTATATACATACCCGGTTATTTTATGGTGTGGTGTAAGCCTACAATATCTAGTGAAGTGGATTGAATCTATAGAACATGTTATGTATTGTAGAACAGTTTGTCTGACAATTTTAGTGAGAGTTAATTGAACCATTGTGGTCTAGATAAACTAATTGTAAGGATCTGGTGACAAGTGGTTGGTTTAACGCTTCTTCTCATCCCATATACCTTTTACTTCATGCATTGAAAGAATGCAGTTCAGTCTTAAATTATTATTTTTACTTGCCAGAATCTTTGCTTTGACTTGCCTGTTATGCATGTCAAATAAGGATTAACCAGTTTCAGTACATCTGTAGTAACTTAGACATAAAGGCGGTATCAGACGAGCCACTTTTCGTTCACTCTGAATTCACTCTGAATGAACCACCTGAACATGGGTTCTATAAAAATGAGAGATGAAATACGATTACTGTAAAGTTTCAACTTGTTCGATTCGATGGATCATTCGTTCGCATTCGAACAAGATGGCAGACATTTTGTATCGAATGATTCAATCACGAATTGTTCACAAAAATGCTTCCGTCTGATTCCGCCGTAACTTTTTTTTAAACACACTAGTATATTCAGTACCTATTTACCAGTGGCGTGCGCTGGCTTTTACGACAAGGTAGGCAGTAATCCTCAAGGATTGACACCTATGTATAGATAACTTGTCTTTACGAAATATAGGTATCTACTCACCCACAAAACACAGGACCTTTGTTAGCCTATGGCGTGAGTACAACAAGAAAGAATCCAGCAATAACTCTATTATTAGGTCGGGTATCCAAAATACTAAGGTAGGCAGTGTCTTTTTGCCTATGTGGTGTGCACGCCACTGATATTTACCCAGTGACTTAAGAGTTACAATGCTTTTATTGTTAAGATGTTTTACCGTAACATTGTTCCCCATAGCGTACAGCGTAGTGATGTTAATTACAGTCAGGTATGGCTCTCGCCGTGTCGTTCTGCTGGTTCTAGTGGACACATTGCTCACGTACGTCGAATCGAAGAAGTCCATTTTGGCACCCTCTTGATGGAACTCCTCCTGGAAGGTGCATATGTTACGTTTCAGTTACGCCTTTTGAAGTGTTTTGACTGAAACATGCGGCGTAAAACAATGACGTCAATGCGACACCACGTCAGTCATCATCATCATCAGCCCATACTTGTCCACTGCTGGACATAGGCCTCTCCAATTGCACGCCACTGGGATCTGTTTTCGGCTTCTCGCATCCAGCTTCTGCCAGCCATCTTGCGTATATCATCAGTCTACCTTGCCTGAGGGCGTTCTCGGCGACTCCGTTTGCCGAGACGCGGTCTCCACTCGAGAACTCGTTTTCCTCAACGGTCATCGGTTCTACGGCAAATATGGCCGGCCCACTGCCACTTCAGCTTGCTAAAACGATGAGCTATGTCGATGACCACGTCAGTACTGATCGTTTATTGATCTGATCACTTAAGGCTGTTTGTTTTCCACAGCCAAAGTGAGGCAGAAATGTCTAATCTCTGAAATAGGTTTGCTTTTCCACCGAGGAAGAAGTTTGAGAGTTTGAATCGGGAATTTTTTTTTTATCTCTATGAACAAGCGTTTGACCACCATCCTGCCTGATGTTAAGCAGCGATGTGGTCCACGATGGAGCACACTTGTTCAGTACGTACCTATTCACCCGCGGCTTGAAGACCTTCAGACTGTACTGCGCAGGAAACACAGACTCCGGCAATTCGAGGTTTCTACGTTCTCTACATTTGCTTCAGAGCCTGCTCACTTAAGCGAGCTCTTTTTTTACTCTGGCATTTTCGCGCGACTCTTTAATGGTGGAAACAGTATATTTATACAGTATACTTGTATGTAGTTTTGTATTGCTGTTATAGATTGCGAGATGTTTAGGTGGGTTGTGTACACTTTTTTTGTGACCGACTGGATACATTTTTATTGTCGGAGAAAAATGAATTAGAAAATTTCACCGGATTTTTTATTAATTTCGAATTATAGTTTATTATAACTAACATCAGGACAACGTCTGTCACGTCCATTAGTTTTTAATGAAATATTGACGTGGAGTGTCTATTTATGCAATAAATTCATATTTATATGTATATACTAGTGGCGAAGCTAGGGGGTAACCCGGTAGTACAAGACAAGCCTATACCAGGCACATTAACAAATAAAAAAAAATACACTTCACGCCTCTTAATCCCAAAGCGGGGTAGGCAGAGGCACTTACTTAATAAGCAAATGCTCACGGTTCACCAAGCGTATTTAACCCAACGTAACAGGGGGTGAGCCCAACGCCGTTAAAGGGTTCACACACCTTGTGGTGTGCGGGTTTCATCATGATGTTGTCCTTCACCGTACGAGCGTTGCGTTGCGTACATAGGCTCTGAAAAAGAGTCCCATTGGTACACGTTCAGTAACCGGACTCGAACCCGGGACCTCCCGGTTACAAGTCAAGGATCCGACCAACTCTCCGCAGACGTTCTTGCAAATGCAATGAATTCATATTTATATGTCTGTACTAGTGGCGAAGCTAGGGGGTAACCCGGTAGTACAAGACAAGCCTATGCCAGGCACATTAACAAATATTTTCAAGGAAATTAAGTAGCGTAGGGACTTATTATATATAGCTCAAATAAGTAAGACAGATAAAAAATCTAAATAAACATTGGTATTGGTTAAGTGCCTATTTTTCACTACCGGCTTACCGCCTAGCTTCGCCACTACTATACAGGGTTACTTGTAACTCGACGTATTCCTGGTATGGGGTGATAGAGGAGTTAAAATGCAATAAAGTAAACCTCTATATGTACGTACTTACATTACCGAAACAACTTAATATAAAAGCCAGTAACACAAGCGACGGCTTCATCCTTCGGTTGGACGAAATTAACTAGTTCACAGTACACTGGAAACTACATTTAGATCTGTATCTATGACTTTTTTTCGGGCATAATGTCAGTCGGATATAGACAAATTACATGATGACATCGGATAATGTGAACCGTTTCAGTGATTGCGCACGCGCATCATGACTCTGTGGTTAATCGCACCTAGTTTGCATAGATCTAGTAAATGTTATAGATTATTTTTTATTTTTATTTAGCCTCTTTTGTGTCCCACTGCTGGGCAAAGGCCTTCGTGTCTGTTATGAGCCACCTCGCGCCACCCCGGCAGGTGACGGTCTAGGTTGTCTCGGCATCTCCTCCTGGGTCGGCCTCGGTCGGTTATAGATATATAGAAAAAAAATAGTATCTAGATCACATTATATTATATAATCTGGCTCAGTTATATGTTTAACAGTGTGATGTGTAGAATTGACACGCGTCTATTGAAAAATATAACAACGTGTGTTGATTTAAGGTTCATTTTAGGTCAGCGTGGTTTGCGAAATTGCAATATTGGGTAGACGGAAAAATGCAAGTTCAAAAGACCCGCCCGATATTTTACTGTCGATGATTAAACAGATTTTTCGTCAGAAATATTTTTTGCCAGGTAGTACGGGTAATAAATTGGTAAATTTAAAATAACAAAAAATAAAAACATATATACACTTTTAAGCCCGAAGTGGGGTAGGCAGAGGCACTTGCTAAGCCAATGCCCACGGTTCACCAAGCGTATTTAACCCAACGTGATAGGGGGTGAGCCCATCGCCTTTATAGAGTTCACACACCTTGTGGTGTGCGGGTTTCATCACGATGTTGTCCTTCACCGTACAAGCGTTGCGTTGCGTACATATGCTCTGGAAATAAGTGTGCCTGCGACGCTGGTATTCTGTCGATACTTTATAAGTTACTAGTGGACGCCCTGCGATTTCATTCGCGTAGTTTAGTATTAGCTGCATCCCAAATTTCAAGCGTCTAACTTGAGCGGTTTATATTTTTCATTCAAAAGCACCTTCCCGTTGATTCCCGTTCCCGTGGGACTTTCTGGAATTCCTTTCTTAGTGCACCCCTACGGTACCTAAGCTACGCCCGTTTCAAATTTCAAGTGCCTAAGTTTAGCCGTTTGGGCTGTGCGTTGATATGTCACGTCAGTTTCTCCTTTTATATATTTAGAATACATATTTAGATCCATACACTCACCTCCATAATACCAAAAAGGGGACGGACAGCACATTTGGATCACAAGGATCCCTCGGCCACATCCTACTAATATTATAAACGTGAAAGTTTGTATGTGTGGATGGATGTTTCTCACTCTTTCACGCAAACACAACTGAATGGATTTCAATTAAACTTTCCAATAATATAGCTTATACATCAGAATAACACATAGGCTACAATTTATAAAGATATTGTGACGAAGTCGCGGGCACCTTGGAATAAGGAGCCTTGAATAAACCTAAATGTCCAGGTGCCATAGTCGGCTACTACGACATACTCATATAATTTATTGCCAACATGTATATGCATACATCAAAAGTGTCTAGGGATCAAGTACATTTTAGAAGATTGCAATAAAGAATATATTTTACAAAAACTGAATTCATTCGTAATTTATCCAAAATGTGCACTCGCCAGGCCGCCGCACACTGGGGCAGGAAACCTTTATAGGTGTGATCAATTAAACTAAGGGGGTTAGAATATCATAATTGCTTCAATTTATTATATACTTTACAGATACATTAAAGCACCATCATCATCACCATCGTCATCATCACCATCATCATCACCACAAATATTTGATGTATTATCTTTGGGATTGTTTACACACGATACTTTTAACAAACACAATGCTTCTTTAGGAATATTTTTAATCTTGTTCTTAACTCGTTTCTGTCCACATGTGATAATTGGATCAGAACTGAGTAAAAAAAAATTAAAATATC
Organism: Conopomorpha cramerella; assembly: GCA_012932125.1. Classification (NCBI taxonomy): domain Eukaryota; kingdom Metazoa; phylum Arthropoda; class Insecta; order Lepidoptera; family Gracillariidae; genus Conopomorpha; species Conopomorpha cramerella. The sequence continues at coordinate 18,379 of SJJU01008929.1, read as the reverse complement.
TCTATTTGACTTTACTCGGCTACATTTTCTTGAGTTGTACTCTCTATAACGCTTAAAATCCTTATTTCTTGCTTCTTGTGACTCTTCCGTTAATTTACCAATAGGTAAAAGCGCATAAGATATAATTTCTGGTCCGTGAATCAAATATTTATGCAGTGTAGGAGGCATGTTTTACCAAGGGTATAACGAAACAAAATATCGAGCAGTGTCAAGCGTAAATGCCCTGTATTTTTCAGCGTCTACGTCAAAACCACTTGATATAGTGATTAGAATAATGTGAATAGCATATTTTTTTGGCTAACTGTACCGATTTATACGAAGGAAATTGATCAGTTGCGATTCTTCTTAATACATCATACTGCTCACGGGAAAGTTTTGCTTCTATGAGGGTTGAATGCCTGTTCGGCTGAAAGAAGACTAAGGGGAGGCTTAATAGATTTCTGATAAGTCTCATGATAAAGTTTAGCGTGTTCAGGATTAGCGGATAAATCTTTCAATATGTTTGAAGCTTGTACCTGCCCATCACCTCGTACATTCATAGATGCAGCGTAAACTAATTCTGAAGTAGAATTTGGAATTTAGAACACGCAACTCTTTGGTTTTTGTTCGTTTGCTACTTACTTCCTGATGATTCTTCGAAAGGTATACATTTTCTACCGCGTTTACTTTTTGGCATATTGTATGGAATAGAAAGTGACGTCTCAAGCTACTCCCTATTTAAATCCTTAAATGTTTGTTCTATCCTACATGCTTTCATCCATTTTGTTCTGAATTGATATTTAAAGCTACATAATTTTCTCTCAAGATCCTCTATATCACAGTTTGTTAGTTTTTTCAGCTCCTCTAACAAGTACATATATTTTTTCTCAAAATTTCCCTCTTTGCAATTCCTCATTATGTTAAAAAGTTCTTGCCTTGATATAAATAATGTATTACCAGACGTTCCTACAACAAACGAAACATATATACATAATTATCAAACGATTCATATTTAATAAATTTTCGGGATTCAAACACCAAAATCTATGTATCACGGAAAGTAGCAAAAAGTAGCAAAAACATCTTTTTAAATTTGGAAGCCTACATTATGAAGAAAATTCTCAGATAGTAAACATACCTTAATATGGCTTAATTCATAAGTGTATCAACTCGTTTTTATAATTTTCCCTGATTTTTTCCATTGCTCTGATAGTAGTCTTGCGTAGTCCATATAGATAGTATTAAACATATCAATTACCGGCTCTTAGCATAGTTACATACCTGAACTAGATGGTTCCATGGCTAATTCACAACAAAAGTACTTTTAATCGAGTCAAAATATCACTGGAAATCCACTGAATTATAGGATAATAAAACAATAAATTAAATAATAACAACTTTGAATAATGCTGCAGCTTACTGAGTTAAACACAAATCGTTAGAGCACTGTCAAAATGTGCCTTAGTAAGCCACATTTCATCGTGAGATAAAATGTGGGTATAAAGGCCGTAATTTTTATTTTGAATTTTCTGTACATTTTGAGGGTACTTGCCCCAGTGTGCGCCGTCGCTGTACATGCCAGGGCGAAAGACAGTCGATGTATTCATCAGCATGGGATAACCCCAGAACAGCATGGGAAGAAACAATACAAACTGAAACAATAAATTAATTTAATACACTTCACGCCATTTAATCCTGAGTAGACAGACACTTGCTAAGTAAATGCCCACGGTTCACCAAGCGTATTTAACCCAACGTGACGGGGTGAGCCCATCGCCGTTAGAGGGTTCACACAACTTGTGGTGTGCGGGTTTCATTACAATGTTGTCCTTCACCGCACGAGCGTTGCGTTGTGTACGTTATAAGCTCTGAAAAAGAGTCTCACCAACCGGACCACAGACGCTCAGTAAAATATTTAAAAAAATGATTTAGGTATATTCTGTCAGGAGTTGTCCACCCACTTAACGCATTTTTCATAAGTGCGGCAGGATAGTATAAAAATCTTGAATAACACATACGCGTATCAGGTGGAACTGCCCCCGCCGAGCGACGTGAAGCCGCCCGTGCTGCCGGGCGGGCCGCCGCCACCGCCGCTGCTGCCGGGCCAGCCGCCGCCCCGGGACGACGAGAGGATGGCCGCCGCCAGGATGATGCAGCAGGTATGTATGGCTTTGACGTACAAACTGTTAAATATTAGCTGGCACGTTCACAGTACTCACACTAACACAATTTGACTATACATCGTGTTTTTTTTATCAGTCATTAGTTTTAGTGGCACGCTGGCACCATAATACCCAGTTTAAATTTTTAATAAAATGACAGTGACGCGTTTCTTATTAAATATACCATGTTTCATTATTTTTACCGGGTGTGTCGACGCGAATATAATCAGGTTCGAGCTTACCATTTTTTACTCGACGTTTCGATTGGACTGGCCGATGTACCAAGTAAAAATATTGAATTATACCCGTGCGCGTTTCCTTAAAAAATCATGTGTCTTTGTACATTATGATAGTCCTGTGTTGTGTGTTGTTTTCAAGATCTACTACAGAGGATCTTTTCATGTTCTAATATTATACATTTTATATCTTTGTCTGTCAACAAAGAAATACCGAATTTTAGTCGAATTGAAAAGTCAACCGCTCGATTTTGATCAAATATTCCACAATTCAACTTTCAGCGAAGATCAATATCGCCACACGAAAGGGAGCAGAAGTACCGGCCCCGCTCGCCGGCGGAGCCCGAAGCGTTAGACGTGAAGCGAAGAAAAGAAGACAAGGTACACAGTCATGTGAGTCTGTGCAGTGTATGTGTCGCTTCCATATTACCGTTTGTTGTCGCTTTACATTTTTTGGACGAATCGCGTAAACGGCGTCAGGGTGATCTTGATCTAAGGGCACATTGATCTTTTTTTTTGTTTGGATGTTTACTTAAAACACTACTTGTGGCGTATGCTGGTATTTGTACTACCGACAATGACATAACGTATTCCATGGTATCTCACTTTGTCACAAAATTTTATACACCCAGTTTCTGGTGCACTGATTAGACTTAATCTGGCATGAAAACTATCGTCTTTGGTAGGCAAATTAAGAAAATTTGCCTGGTCATAAATTACGGACATTTAATGACAGAATACAACTAATTTGTGTTCCGAAAACCGAACGTTATAAAAAAGATGATCAGGATTGTCTATGTCATTCTTTAACAATGAATAATTTGTCCAAAATAAAGTACATTAAGTAGTGTTTTCTGTAACAATATATTATTGTATTCTGCTATGTGTTTTTTTTTACAATTAATTTAACGTAAATAACATAAATTGGATGAATGCCTGCGCTTGATCGCCTGTTTCTAAATTTAAAGCTATAAATCGAAATTTCGTTAATTTAGTTTGGGTTTGTTTTGATAGCGACAATTTTTATTTTTACAGGACAGCGACGCTGAGAAAAGTGACCAGGATTTAGTTGTTGACGTAGCTAATGAGGTGAGAATGATATTTTTTAGCTTAAACATGCACATTGGGCGTAGTACGGTTGCATTGGTGGCGGTACGGTTAGTTTACAAAGTACCCTATTAAAGATTTAAGTACAAGATGGAAAAAACCTTCTGAGGTTTCTATTGAGTTCCATACAAAATTAACCTAAAGACTTTGGATTGAGTTAGAGACCGTCGGCTTGAAAGGCGGCTAAGTAACATTTCAGCTAATTTACTTGAAACTAAAAACATAAAGGAAACACTACGGTACTGCGTGTGTACCGCGTGGTTCTGAACTTCATTATTTGATCGAATTTTCGCGACATTTGCATTCGTCAAACGAAGGTAAAAGCTATTAGCTACTGGGTTCCATACAAAATCAACCAAAAGACCAATAAGAGACAAATATTCTAATATTATTATAAGAGTCTATCTCCCAAAGATATCACAGATAGTCATGATCGATCTCTGTTACGACTCTTCTGTAATCTTATATATAAAAATGAATTGCTGTTCGTTAGTCTCGCTAAAACTCGAGAACGGCTAGATCGATTTGGCTTATTTTGGTCTTGAATTATTCGCGGAAGTCTAGGGAAGGTTTAAAAGGTGTATTTCATCCAATAAACGAGTTACAAAGGCGACTTCCTATGGCAAAACAAGTGTTTGCCGACACAGCTAGTCTTCTTATATATAAAAATGAATTGCTGTTCGTTAGTCTCGCTAAAACTCGAGAACGGCTGGACCGATTTGGCTTATTTTGGTCCTGAATTACACGTTGAGGTCCAGGGAAGGTTTAAAAGTTGTATTTCTTCCAATAGACGGGGAACATAAGCGACTTTTTATGGCAAAACAAATGTTTGCCGGGGACAGCTAGTTATTAATATATTCCCTTCTTCTATAACTATGAATCCCTCGCACCGCAAAGAAACTGTAATTCGTAATTTTCTACAGGAAGAACGAGGGTCTCCGAGTGTGAGGACAGAAGGCGGCGAAAGAACAGAGAACGGCCCAAGACCACCTTCCAGGTCTGGGTCTTCTTCTAGCAGATCTACGCCTAAGAGCTCAAAAGACGTAAGTGTTTGGTATTTTGTATCGTAGCGTTTAGCGTTTAGAGCTTCAGTCTTCAATTTTAGCTAATGTTTCAACTTTAGTCCTCTTAGAGAGATTTATATGGGTGATGTAATGGGCCGGGTGAGTAGAGGTCGCCCCAGAAGGACATACATCGACCAGATTGGTGATGTCCTGGCGGAAGGTGGCGTGAAAAGTACTCGAAACCGGAGGCCATGTATGAAAAAAGATGTATGAATGTAGATGAAGCGAAAGGGGTATGTCAGGACCGTGACAAATGAAGATGTAGTCTGTAGTCTCTGCCTAGCCCTCCGGGAGACCGTGAAGTGTCTTACGCAGAATCATATTGAATCGCTTTTACGTTGGCGTGAAAAGTACTCGAAACCGGAGGTCATGTATTAATGTAGATGAAGCGAAAGGGGTATGTCAGGGCCGTGATAAATGGAGATCTGTGGTCTCTGCCTACCCCTCTGGGAGACAGGCGTGAAGTGTATGTATGTATGTATGTAGTCCTCATAGTAAAAGCCTTCGGGTTCAACAACCCTCGGGTAGGCAAATGACCGTAGTTTATGTTCTTCTACTATTTTCTAATAACAGAAATTACATCTAAATTAAAATCTAAAAATTGCATTGTGAGATTAATTTCATGCCCTAACATAATGGGTAAATTATGTGTGCAAAATTAGGTAATAGTTAGGTAATAAATGAGTGCACATCTATTATAAATATAATGTACCATAATTGCGTAGCTGCCAGAAAACTCATTTTCTTTTGTTGTATTATTATAATTGCTACACGAAACCCCATTTATTTTGATTTGGTAAAAGCGAGTCAATATGATTCTGCGTAAGACATACATACACTTCACGCCTGTCTCCCGGAGGGGTAGGCAGAGACTAAAGATCTCCATTTGTCACGGTCCTGACATAACCCTTTCGCTTCATCTACATTCATACATCTTTTCATACATGTCCTCCGGTTTCGAGCACTTTTCACGCCACCTTCCGCCAGGAAATCACCACGTGGTCGATGTATGTCCGTCTGCGGCGACCTCTATTCACCCGGCCCATTATATCACCCATATAAATATCTTTCGTCTAAATCTCTGCGTAAGAAATCAAAGTTAAACAACACTTGACCCGCATATCTATTTGATGGTTGAGTCGGTCACCCATTAAACATTAGGATGTCGAACGACGGGGGTATAAAGTTTGGGCTCTTGACATACTTTTATGCTAAAAACAGTTTGATCCATATTTTCATTGTAGTCAATTACCCTATTTATACAGTGGAATTTGTCAAACGAAGGTAAAAAGCTGAAGCATAAAATATGTAGTCACCTACAGGGTCGGATAGCATTTATTCTTATTTCTTATTTAAATAATCGCAAGCAATATGTAGATATTGATGGAATTAGATCTGGTGGCTCTGAAGTAAAACTAGGCGTTCCTCAGGGATCAATACTTGGACCTTTCTTATTTTTGGTATATATTAACGATCTCCCTTCAATGGTAGAGAAGCATGCTGACATAGTATTGTTCGCTGATGACACTTCGTTGATATTTGAAGTAAATCGCACTAATGTTAATACAGAGGGCATTAATGAAACACTGTCTAAAGTCCTCGATTGGTTTACTTGTAACAATCTTTTATTAAATAGTAAAAAAACAAAATGTATAAAATTTTCTCTACCAAATGTTAAAAAGATTGATGCAAGTATCCAATTAGAAAGTAAGAGTTTGGAGTTTATAAATAACACTGTCTTTCTAGGTGTTACTATAGATTCCAAACTGCAATGGGCAGAGCATATTACTAAACTTGCCGCTAAATTAAGCTCGGCCGCGTTTGCCGTTAGACGTATCAGAGATTTAACAGATGTTGAAACGGCAAGGTTGGTGTACTTTGCATACTTTCATAGCTTAATGACGTATGGTATATTGTTGTGGGGCAATGCTGCTGATGTAGGTACGATATTTGTACTCCAAAAGAGAGCTGTAAGGGCAATATATAAAATGCGCTCCAGAGACTCCCTTCGAGATAAATTTAGAAGTATAGATATTTTGACACTTCCATCGCAGTATGTTTTTGTAAATATTATGTATATCCGAAAAAATATTAATTCATTTTTGCAGCATGATGAGGTATACAAATATAGCACTCGAAATAAGTGTAAGATTTATCAGCCTTTTAGTCGCCTCAGCAAAACTAGCAAGTGCTTCTTAGGACTTGCTATTAAATTTTATAACAAACTGCCCAAGGAAATAACTGAGTTGTCTGAAGGAAAATTTAAGTCAATTGTAAAGAAACAGTTAATTAGTAAGGCATACTACAGGGTTGATGATTACTTACATGATGATAATGCATGGACAAACATGTCAGCTCGTATTGATGTAAAACATAAGTATTAAGACATCTAAGGCATTCCACATCACTAATGTTGGTAATGAGCTGGGTGGTTGCTTGCATGTTCTGAGGGGTTTAGTTACATAACCCACAGGGGAACTCTTTTGTTTTATTTAATGTTAATATCATTAGTGCCCTTGAGCTGTTCACCAGTCAGGCATGCATCCGGCCATCAAGCATTTGTTAAATGAGTATTAAGTCATATTTATGTTAAGTATACTTAGCAGTAAGCCTTGGCGATTTGAAAAGACGCCAGTTTCTTCCCGGTTCTTCTGGCCAGTAAAAGAAATTAATTCGAACCGGGGACGATTACTTTTGTTTTAAAGTCCTAAATGACGTTCATCAAGCTTTGTGTTATGCTACTGTATATCTGTATGTTATAGCACTTATTAAGATGAAAAATAAACGCTTTGACTTTGGCTTTGACTTTGACTTTAAAAAAAGAAAAAATAAAGAGTAAATTAGGAAGTATACTCACAATGCATTTTCATTAATTCGTACAATGACCCGTTATTATCTGTATCTCTCTGTCACACGTATGTATAAATATGTTGTCCCGCTCGAACAAGAAAGCGTTGATATCACCGGAATGTTCCATTTAGGCATGTAGTGATATATGTAGCTGTATGTACCTTTTTACTAACACATGAAAACCCCACTAGGAAAAACCAGGCACACCGGTGGGCAACAAACTCCACCGGTCGTCTACCCCCACGAATAACTCGCGCGGGTTCCCCACCGGCGGCGGTGGCGGCGGCGGCGGTGGTGGTGGCGGTGGGCAGTATGGGGCCTACAGACCTCCCACCGCACCCTACGACGCTCCCCGTACTAACGGACAGGCTAAACCGTGAGTTTGTATACAGTTTTTTTTCCTATTTGAATTAACTACAACTGAGTGAGCTGACTGAGACTGGACTGAGTAAACATGCAAATACAATACAAATTTTTATTTTGCCAATAGGTTTCACAAATTATTTTAGTATTACATGCATACAATCCTACTAATATTATAAATGCGAAAGTTTGGATGGATGTCTGGATGTATGGATGGATGTTTGTCCTTCTTTCACGTAGAAAGTACGGATTTTAATGTAACTTGGCAATATTGCAGCTTATAAACTAGAATAACATATAGGCTATAAAGTATATTGGTAAAACAACGTTTGCCATGTCAGCTAGTATTACATAAAACTTTTTTAGTTAGTTTATAAAATATTGAAAAGGAATTGTATTATTCTATTTAAGGCCGTTGGCCCAGCACCAACTTGAGTAATGAAAACAATTAAAATTTTAATTACCTTATTTTCTCTACGTTATCTATAGTGAACCGATGACGTTCCGATCTCTTTAAAACTGCTCATTGGTCCAAGTTCAAGTATTAGAAGTACTCATTACCGATATATTTTGTTGCAGAGCATACTCGTATCATTCCTGCGGGGGGCCGCTGCAACCGGTACCATTCCCAGCTGACGCGCTAATAGGTAAGTAGATAGATACATATTTCTGTAATATTAATGATATCAGTCCTGCTATTTTGAATGAGTATACTGTAAAGTGAGCGGTGTCGTGAGCAGTGGAAGATGGTTGAGGAGGCCTTTGTCCTGCAGCAGAAAAAAGATACTACAGTATAATGTACATATTTGAATTGCGTCCTTAAATAATACAGTAAACTGTTGAAGATAAATTGGTAGATCATTTATTTGCAATTGGGAATTTTCTTTGACGCATTTCTGACAGATTTTCATGCTTAGAACTGTCATTACTGTCATACTTTCCCAACATAGTTTTGTTACACTTTTATTCCTTGTGCATAGACGGTTATATATTATCGAACTGCATTCAGGACATTGACAACATGTATTAAACGACCAAGAAGTGAGAGATGGCAAAATAGCATAGATAGTGGCGCAATCAACCGGAAATAGTCTGGTACTAAGGACATTACAAACTGTTCGGTTTATACAGCCAACTTATTCTAACACTACCAGGTCCAGGTATCCCGAGAGGTGCGCGACAAGCCGTCACATTACCCCACGGTGAAGTGGTGTGTGCGGTAGCTCTGTCCCTGTCTAACGGAGTGAGACACGCCTATACCGGGGGAAAGGGATGCGTGAAACTATGGGACATCACTAATGTGAACCATCCCGTCACCGAGCCGCTTGCGCAGCTGGATTGTTTGGTGAGTTGATTTTGTGGATTCAATATTGTTGTTGGATTTAGTTTGGATAAGAATTAGTTGAGGGGCTTTTGGCAGTGAAACTAAGACTCAGTAGGTATATTCAGTGGCGTGCACACCATATAGGCAAAAAGACACTGCCTACCTTAGTATTTTAGCTACCCGACCTAATAGAGTTATTGCTAGATCTTTGTTTGTTGTACTAACGACATAGGCTAATCAAGGTCCTGTGTTTTGTGTGTGAGTAGATATGTAGGTGCCTATATTTCGTAAAGTCAAGTTACCTATACATAAGTGTCAATCCTTGGGTATGACTGCCTACCTTGTCGTAAAAGCCAGTGCACGCCACTATATATAGTAACTCAGTAAATATCTCAGTTAATTAAAAAGGTAAAATAAGAAAGTCTGAGACGGTCAAAAAAAATTGGTATATATTGTTTGCATGGCATAGATGGCCATGTGAAAATTGTAATTTTTCCCTTTATACATCATTTAAATTAACTATCTTCACTTCACTTCACGCCTTTTAATCCCAAAGCAGGGTAGGCAGAGGCACTTGCTGAAGCAAATGCCCACGGTTCACCAAGCGTAGTAGTAGTTCACCAAATTAACTATCCTTTACAAAATTCGTTCCATGTTACAAAATCCAATAAATGATACTGCCTCCTAAGCCTAAAAGGATGATATTACATTTAAATGGTGTCGGGAGGTAATACTAGCACGGCCACTAAAAAAAAAATAATGTAGGTTGAATAATGTGACTACAGAGTATCTGTGGAAAAAAATGTTAATTTTAAAATGATATTTTCTTACGAGAAAGTGTGAGAGGAGCTATGATCATTTTTAAACTAGTTAGTTCTTAGTTCTACTTAGTTCCAGAACTAAGTTCTGGAACGATTTCAAGGATCGGGAGAAATCCCATATCCATCTCGATAACTGTTGTTTTACCAATGAATAAATAAATCCAAAGATGTCATTTGAACTCGGAAGAAATGGAGTGTCAATTTTCATTCCTTTTTTATATGGACTGAGGAAACGTGCTGTTAAGTAGCGCCCGTGTCGTTTGCGCTGGCTGTTTGGTGTTACAAATACAATACAAATATTTATTTTGCCAACAGGTTTCACGAATTATTTTAGTTTCTGAATGTATTAATTTGTCTGATAGGGCACATTTGTTCATAGTCTGTGCACTATACGGATAATAGAATTTTCGATAAATACCCGAGCAGGAAATAATACATTCGTTTGATAGTTTCGTTAATTTTAGGGCCGATTTCACCAAAAAATCTAACTGGAGATCAAGGCGACTAACGCCAGTTAAAGCCTCTAATCTTAGGTTAACGCCTTGTAATGGATTTCTCCAACACAAACTAATCTCAGGTTAAACTTACTGGAGATTACAAACTAACTGACCGATTTTCTCTAGTTAGCCTCTTTAACTAGAGATTAAAGAACTGTCATGTGAACGTAAACCATCAAGCTGAAGTTTGTGTTTATCATTGTTTCGACTTGATTATTCGTAATTAATCCGGTCTAAAATGAGAAGAGCGTTAGCATTGGCGTATGATGAACGGTAGGACCTAGAGGAATAAATTGTGCGGCGCCCAAGATGGGTGCAGGAAAGGAAAAATCATACAAAATTATTTTCCCTGACGATACGGATTTTGTTCTCCACCACATCAAAGTAACGCTCCACTAGATCTAGTTTTTTCATTGTTTACAAAAGTTGGATCGCGCTTTCTTTTCGACATATGTAAATGAATCCGATCCGCGCGTTATTCAATTCAATTCAATTTTTAAAAATGGCTCTTATGTGAAGCTTAAAGCCTACAATTCTGCCAATGACACAACTTGCCAACAACTTGACTTGTCAGTAAATGAAAAAATACTGACAACATTGACGCGTGCGTTCATAAATCATCATGTGCCTAAACGTGTATTTGGCCATAAATTGCTCAACTTCTATCAAATAGCCATTAAAAAATATGAATTGAAGACGATTTGTGAAATCATCAAATTGTCTGTGGCTAATCTCCGTTTACCTCAACGTAGTTAGTTTTTGCACGGTGAAATCCGATTGCTGTTGACTGGAGTTTAGGACGACATATAATCTTCAGTTACTTTAACCTAAGATTTATTAAACTCAGTTAGCGACGTGTTTGGTGAAATCCATACTTATTCGATTATGAAAATTACATTTGTAACTTAATATTTGTTCACCGGGTATATACTCGCGAATATAATCAAAGACAAGCTCGATTTTTATATTCGCGCCTGTGGACAATATATAGTTATAATGTCTGTGGGCGTTTAATTAAAAAAAAATGATCTGAATTACATTTGTATCGTTGATAATCCGGGCAACGTTTCTTCGCGTGACAGATCGACCTATGAAATCTTTCCTCGAATAATTAAACAGACACGTGTATAGCAGGGGTTCAGTAAAACTTAAAAAACTATGTTTTAATGAAACGCGCACAGACATTATAACTCAATATTGTTCACCGGGTGTATAGGCGCGAATATACCAAAGACAAGCTCGAGCTTACCTTTGTTATTTTACTCGACGTTTCGACGCATCAAAGGTAAGCTCGAGCTTGTCTTTGGTTATATTCGCGCCTATACACCCGGTGAACAATATTGAGTTAAAAAACTATATTTTGAGTGGTCGTTGCAACGTGTACTTGTCCCCCCAGCAACGGGACCACTACATCAGGTCGGTGAAGCTGCTGCCGGACGCCCGCACGCTGATCGTGGGCGGCGAGGCGACCACTCTCTCCATCTGGGACCTCGCGGCGCCCACGCCGCGCATGCGCGCCGAGCTCACCTGCGCCGCGCCCGCCTGCTACGCGCTCGCCATCAGCCCCGACTCCAAGGTGTGTCTCTGTGTGTGTGTGTGTGTGTGTGTGTGTGCAGTGTGTGTGTGTAGGTGGATATCGTCTGAGAGGTTGAGTAAGAAGAACATCTTTTCTTCTTTGGCCCCTGGTTGCGTACTACAGTTACCAATGCGGCCGGATGGCACTACCAATAAACTATAATTCATGCAGCTACTATACTCTGGTTTCTAATTCACTGCCACCTTAGGATGCCATCAAAATGAACAGTTTTTGCAACAGTACACTTCAAAATAATTGTATATATCGTCATAGTTGATAAACCCTGGAATGTAACATTATGGTGAGACATATTATTGGTAGATTTTAGGTGACTTGTGTATAGACTGTGATATTCCACATTTTACATTAAACACTTCTGGTAACCAGATGAAGTCGGAACTAAGCGTGGCCAAACTGATGATTGACTCATTTGTAGTCGGCTGTCATGAGTCAAGTGAAGTGCATCGTCATTGGACTATGAGCGTAGTGTTATGCTTGAATTAGGTTATGTATTGTCAGAACAGTTTCGCAGTCATGCGGTGTCTTCGATTTAACACGTGTATTTCAGCAGGTTTCGAACCCACAGCCTCCCAACTGCAGATCCAAGTAACCTAACCAAGCTACAGTCACTGCTAATATTGCTTTAAACTAACGTTCTTATAAACATTAGTTACAATTTTAACTAGGTCTAAATGTTATGTTTACAGTGTGCAAAGTGTAGTTACATATGTGGTCTAACCTGTGTGATTGTAATTTAAATTATTCTATTTTCATCAGGTCTGCTTCAGTTGCTGTTCGGACGGCAATATAGCTGTGTGGGATCTGCATAATCAAACTTTAGTTAGACAATTCCAAGGTGAGTTGAGACATTACGTTTCTTTCACGCTAAAACAGCTTAACGAATTTTGAACAAACTTGGTGGGGAGAGAAACGCAAACCTTGAATAGGATATGGGCCTTTTTTTTGTTGAAATTCCAACGGGAACGGGATAAAAACGGAATCTTTTCAGATTCGTCATGACTGTCTGGTAGCAACCTTTTTCAGATACTGTAAGAACTAATAATCTCATAAAATTATCGAGCGGTAGTTCCAAAATCTTTCACTAGATGATCACATAGAAATCTTGCATTAGAATAGACAGGGGGTCTTTATTCTCAGTATCAATTTGCCAAAATAAGTAAGTGAAAACTTAAATTTTAATGAAAATTGACAAGACGGAAGTTATTCTAGCGACATCTCACAAAAACAAAAGAAACTATTTTAAGATGTCAGATAGTTGTCAAATATTGTATTGTAGTCATTCAGTCCATTGTAGTCCAGCAGAGGACAAATTTAATATGAGCTGATTATGATGAAAACAGGGTCAAGCCCACCGGCAACCAAGCCATACCTGCCTTTCGGCACACAGGTCATTCTCATTCTGGACCCTCCAGACGACTTCGACATTTTCTGAATCTTGTCACTTTCCCAGCTTGTCTCTATTTTAAAATTAACACGTTCCTAACTCGTGTACTCTGAACGATATCGAATTTGAATCATGCATTTTTCTCTAACACGTTAATGTTAGAGAAAAATGTGATGTGATTAAACATAAGAACTTTACCAAGCTTTACTTGAAACGAACGGAGGTAAGCCGGTAGTGAAAAAATAGGCACTTAACCAATGCTTATTTAGATTTTTTTATTTGTCTTACTTATTTCAGCTATAATAAGTCCCTACGCTACTTAATTTCCTTGAAAATTGTTGTCAAGGTGCCTGGCATAGGCTTGTCTTGTACTACCGGCTTACCCCCTAGCTTCGCCACTGCTAAGTATACTTAACATAAATAATCTTTGTCCATCCCTATTTTGTTGCTAACTCTCCCCCTAATGGGGCATGACGAGCACATTACTATAGCAACTTGACGATGACGGTTGTGTGTGGGGCGGTCGCACACAGGTCACACGGACGGCGCGTCGTGCATCGACATCAGCCCGGACGGCGCGCGGCTGTGGACGGGCGGGCTGGACAACACGGTGCGCGCCTGGGACCTGCGCGAGGGCCGCCAGCTCACCCAGCACGACTTCTCCAGCCAGATATTCTCGCTCTCGCATTGCGTGCCAGGTACACTTGTCCACACGACACACGACACACTCGCCGCGCGATATACCAGTGCTGTGCACGCCATATAGGCAAAAAGACATTGCCTACCTTAGTATTTTGACTGCCAGACTTAATCTAATAATAGAGTTATTGTTAGATCTTTTTTTGTTGTACTCACGGCATAGGCTAACAAAGTACTGTGTTTTGTGAGTGACTATATATACATATCTATATTTCGTAAAGAAAAGTTACCTATACATAGGTGTCAATCCTTGAAGATACATGCCTACCTTGTCGTAAAAGCCAGTGCACGCCACTGCGATATACATCTAAATCTCAGATCAAAATAATAATAATAACAAGAATCTGGAAATTAAATAAAGTAAATATCGTCCCCAAAGTCTTATCGACCATAGGTATCATTTCAACACAATTAAAAACCTCATTACAATCTCTACATCTACCACCATCACTATCATATAAAAATCAGTCATCTTAAACACCTGCCAAATTGTCCGTAATTTTTTGCAAACGGACAAAGATACCCCACATCAAGAATCAGTTCATGATACCGTTTGGCCTAGGCCCGCGACCATCATTATACCGACACCATAAATAAAAAAGGAGTCGAGAACTTAAAAGTTAAAAACAAATTAATAAAGTTTATTTAAAAGAACCTATTTCCAGATATAAATATTACTTCACTAGTTAAAAACACTGTTTTGTCCCCTGTCACGTTGGGTTAAATACTTGGTGAACCGTGGGTACTTGCTTTGGCAAGTGCCTCTGCCTACCCCTCTTTGGGATTAAAGGCGTGAAGTGTGTAATAATATCCAACGGTTCCCGCACTCGGCAAACCTGTATCGCGTGGTCCAGGTCTGAGGTCTATTATTTAATATGAATATTTTTTGCAGTTTCTATGTTTCGAATAAAAGCAATGCAGAATGTAAAAGGACCCCGAGCAATGGTCTTAGAAATGTTGAGCAAACCGTTACTATGGAAACAATACGGAGAAACAAAAAAGAAATGTTCCATCTACATACACAAAGGACAATTATATTTACCATATTGATCATATTCACGAACCCAATAACTTCTCCAAGTTGCTCAGAGTCCTTTTACACGCAGTATTTATTTGAAAACAACAATTAACCATTTAACCTACAAATAAAAATGTGTCAACTACCCAATTCCAGGATCGTGGCTAGCAGTTGGTATGGAGAATTCCCACGTTGAAGTACTTCACACGAGCAAACCAGACCGGTATCAGCTGTTGCTTCACGAGTCTTGCGTCTTGTCGCTCAAGTTCGCCGCGTGCGGGAAGTGGTTCGTCTCCACTGGAAAGGATAATCTGTTGAACGGATGGAGGACTCCGTATGGAGCTAGTATATTCCAGGTTTGTAAATACATAAATATAATATCTTTGAAAATGTATGCAATAGCATACATGTAAGTTAAATTTAGAATAGGTCTAATGAACAAGTGTTCTCCATCGTAGACCACATCGTATTCGCTGCTTAACATCAAGCGGGATGGTGGTCAAACGCTTGTTCATAGTGTTTAAAAAACAAGTTTTGTTGACATTGGTAGATATCACATTAACATAGTGAGTTTATACTTCTGGCACGGGAATAAAAATACCGATTTCGACACTGACTATATCGTTTTTTACGTCTAAAGACTCCTGGCAGTTTCATATATTTCCGCACTAACACGTTATTTCCAATCCTTACTAATATTATAAATCTAAAAGTGAGTTTGTTTGTTTGTTCCGCTTTCACGCCGTAATTACTGAACCGATTGCTTTGAAATTTCATATACGTAAAGTTAGAAGTCCGAATTAAATAATAGTGTACTTTTTATCCCGGAAAAAATTGATATTTCCGAGGGAAACTTAGATCTTTCCGTAGGAATGATAAGTTTTCTTATAGTTGTCCTTTATACCGCAATCCAACATTTAACCGAAGTCCACGCGGGCGAAGATGCGGGCGGAAAGCTAGTAGGTCTTAAATAACACATTCAACTTACAACATCAGTCAGACAAAACCATGTTTTATTAAGAAACGCGTACCTACTGACATTATATTAATAGTTTAAACTGTGTTAATTACAGCGCGAAATTAACCAAAGATATGCATTCAGCTTACCATCGTTTTTTTCTCCACGTTTCGAGACAGTTACATGTCCTGGTGTGAAACGTCGAACAAGCAACGAAGGTTCGAGCAGATTTTTTATTAATTTCACGGCATAATACCCTGTCTAAACGATTAATACAAAATTCTTGCCGAAATATACGTAAAAATCTAATTGTCGAGGCTGTTTAGCCGTGAAAAATGGTATAATATCTCATCATCAGCTTCGAAATGTGTATTCTTTTCTCGCACCGAAACTAGCTACGAAATGCTTTCGCTTTAAATCTAAACGTGTTTTTTTTTCTCTTCAGTCGAAGGAATCATCGTCAGTTTTGAGCTGCGACGTCGCCACCGATGATAAATTCATCATGACGGGATCCGGCGACAAAAAGGCGACCATCTACGAAGTTATGTATTGAAAGAAGACACATGTGAATTCATTGACAACTCCTTAAAGCTCGAAAAATAAAAATATATAACTCTCATAAATCAGTGCTAATATAATTGCCCCTAGTAATAGTGGACACATTATTGGGCATGTTTTAAATGTAACTGGGCGTAATGCCCATTGCCAAGTGCGACAGACAAACACATATCTCGATTGACTATCAATCTCACTGTTTTGAACAAAACGTGTAGGTATTATTAATATAAGTGATTTAAGGAAAAATATACTTGTACAATAACAATGTTGCATTTGTAATAGATTTTTTTTTAGTTAAAAAGCGATTTCGTTCGATTTATGAAACATTAAACCTAAGACCCAATTGAAATTACTCAAAGGAAATTACACTTTATGGGGTTTATGACAAGGTTGTTTATTGATTTTCTATGTTTACTATATTGATTGGGTTTTTTGAGATTGAATGTTATACTTTTATAAAGATCTACGATGAAACTGTCTTGTTCTGTTCTAAGGTGGACGTAAAGTATTGTTACATAAAGTATTGTTAAATAAATAGATATCATCATCATTACAAAGTATAAAACAAAGTTGCTTCCTGCTGTCTGTTCCTATGTAAGCTTACATCTTTAACCCTTAATCAAACAAAGGCTATTATATTGCCTCTTGACCAACACATACTTTGAACCTTATTGAATGTCATCACTGGAATTATCTAAAGATTTCAGAGGAGTTATCAGAGAATAATCACATAAGGTATGTAACACTACAGGACACATACATACATATTTAAACATTAAACAATAATTTAACATACTCAAAAGATTTTATGACAAACATAACCCGGGGTTATGTGATGGAGACGGTAAGTAGAGTAACACACGTCAATAGAGTTCAAAATCCATCAGAAAAACTCCTAATCATGTCTGATTAAGGGTTAAAACTGCGCAACGGATTTTAATGCGGTTTCTTTTAACAGATATAATAACTAAGTGCATACTCATGCACTTAGTCACATTTCAAAGCCATCATCTCTTATAGTAACGATTGCTACTTTGATAGACCTGTTTCATCACAGTAAACCATAACATTTCCATCAGTGCTTTATAAGGAAAAGGCTTTGAAATATTACTCAATGCACACATGTTTATACACGTGACTGTACGTACTGAAAGTTACATACAATTATTATATTTTCTTATGTTTTTTATTTGCCACAAGGCATATAATAAGAAACATAAGAAAATAGTGCCAAGGTTAAATACATATGTTTCAGTTCTAGAAACAATACCAACATTATGGATTCCTACATTTACATTCATTCTATATACTATGAATTTTAACTTTCGTTGTTATAATACATACTTTACGTCTACCTGAAGTGCTCAACGCCATATTCACGCGTACCTGCAGCGCGCTGGTCAAAGCGGTATGGCTCTCTCTATCATCTCGCATCGCTGAGAGCGAGAGAGCTAAATGCTTCGCGCAGAATCGAGGTACACTTGAACATGACGAGAAGAACAGCTACTGGTATACTGCGAGTAATTGGACTCCGAGCAATGGTCTTATATACTTTGTTTGGGCTCGAAAAAATTAAAGAGTTCTTTGTTGAGGCCAACCAATGACCTCTATAGTACTAGCGTATTAGATAGGGCGTCCGATACAAGACGTTGGTTCCTACGTAAAGGTAGACTTTCGAGCTAAGCGTAACAGCAGGCCTAGCACGCGCCTCAAGAAAGACATGACATAGAACAAATACGCGCTCTGATTGGCTGCTATGTCA
>SJJU01008928.1:0-18284 GCA_012932125.1 Conopomorpha cramerella | reverse complement strand
ATTTCAACCTTAGGGTAGTAGACCATTTTCTTGGCCGATCATACATACCTACCTACATTGCCCAGTATATTATGTATATGTGGGTTTTTCATGTATATTAATAATAATATATTGACAACGCACATAATAGTTTAGATGATTATGCTAAATTCATTCTTGGATTTATAAATCTATATTATATTATTATACTCGAATCTAGATAGGATCTATTACATATATCAACTGTTAGTTTCAAAAGTTAATTAAATAAGTATTTACATAAAAATATTTTATGTGTTTTATATTTTACTAGTTTATGTGGGGAACGTTGTTACTCGCCGAAAACTCAGTTTTTCCGGTCCCGTGGGAACAACACTTACCAACTTAATAAAAATATAATTATCCGATTTCTGAAAATACTTAAGAATCGGATAACTATTATTTTTGTTCGGTTACTTACCTACATTTCGGAGATTATTTTATCAATCAATATATAGTAGGTTATAGAACAATATCGCCTGCTGATGTCTGTTCCTATGTTGGTATGCTTAGGACTTTAAAACTTCGCAACGGATTTTGATCCGGTTTTCTTTAATAAATATAGTGATTCTTGAGGAAGGTTTATATGTACATTCTAGGTTTACATGTTCATCTTCAGCCCTTATTTATCCACTGCTGGATATAGCTCTCTAATTGCACGCCACTGTGATCTACTTTCGGCTTTTCGGAAACCGCTTCTGCCAGCCATCTTGCGCATATCGATCAGGTTTAAATACATGCAGAAACACTGTTAATAATGTGTATTGGCAAAACAACGTTTGCCGGGTCAGCTTATTTAAACATATTTGGCTATACATATATAAAAACGTTGTTTATGTCTATTCATCGTCTTAACTCTCGTGCTGTCTCATTCAGATGTTTAATAAGCGAAAGAAACAATGCTAGCGTTAGACCAAAACTAAAAATAAACAACATAGCAAGGCCAAGTGCACACTACCAATTATGCAAGTCCTTTATGGGTTAGACAGAGCCAGTTACTTACTCATAGAGCAGCCGCTCTCCTTTTAGCTATTACTATTAGTCCCTCAGATAATATTTTGTGAATGGGAAAGATGACGCAGCCTTTTTACCTCTTTTTTTGTACAGAGTATTTAACCCTATCGCTAATGTAAAGAAGTCGAAAAAAACCTCGGAAACATCAAAAAGGGCACCATAAAATAATTATTATAAAATATTTATCAGTGAAATCTTTACCGTGCGATAGTTTCACTTTTGTCTGCGCTTGCGCAAGTGGGCTCCGGCACGCCGCTCTTGGCACCGAAGAGACATCATAAAACTATAAAAAACACACAAAAGGGTTTAGACCTCGACCAGTGAAGTGTTAATTTGACATGAGAAAGCTTAATCGCGTAGTGACGTCGCGCTGCCAATGCCACGCTTGTGCGACCTAAATAATGACAGATATTGTGCACATCGATTTTTTTTTAAATCCGCAAAATTTTGAAAAAAGGAATGAAAATGGCGGTCCTCTTATGTGCCTGTACATAACTCACTTTGTTATTTATTACTATTTAATTTTAGTACTTAGACCCTGATTGAATTACCTAAATTAAAAAAAAAACTAAAGAACACGAATTGAAGAAAATAAAAGAAAATACGAATTGCGTCCGAGTTCATCAGCTAAATTATTGTACTTATTATTTATCACATACACAGGATCTTAAAAAACTAATGTCCCTGTATTCCGAAACTTACAGATGTTATTGAAAATTACAATTAGCAATACACTGCGGCATAAATGTCTGTTTCATACTTTTAATAAACGAAAACACTCAATGAAAATAAAATTGTAACAGCAATGTTTCTTGTCGTTGTGTCTCAATGTATACGTATATAGGTACAGTTTGCTGTACAAATTAATACAAGATATTTCCTCTTAATTTCTTTTGTAAATTCCTCTGAACCGGAGTAATTAAAAAAACAAATACTTTTTCGCATATCGACTACGTGTGTACGTGCTAATCCTATAGCGACGTTAATATTACCACGTTAGATTTCTTATGGTTAAAATTGTTTAGTTTTCTCACATAGCCTAACACCTAATTAGACAACTGACGTTACTCTTACGTCCTTATTCTGAACCAATCAACAATATTCAAGTGTCAGTTGAGCATACTCTATCTCTTTTACAGACAAACGATCAGAGGGGGACAGACGGGGAGTTTCAGAAAAAGGCCTTACCTAGTACATATGACCAGAGAAAGGAAGCCACTAAAACTTAATTTTAGGTCATAGCCGTCGCCGTGGCAGTGAACCTCACCTGCGAGCCAAAGAGCAACCAGTTCGGTGGCGGGCGGGTATACATTTTCACCAATTAGTTAACCCATAGCTCTATGCGGGTGGTATACGACTGTGTTGTAAAATTGCTGCCTTTGTCCACGGTCCCTCGTGGCCATTCATCGGTTGTGCCACTTCGACGCCGGCGCAGGGTTACGCCGTCGACACGACATCTCGCGGTTTATTGCCATCTCGGCTGGTTGGATAATGTCTCAATGGCGAATAAGGGTTAGCGCGCGCCATGATAAAAAAATCGTTTCGTTAATTTAATCGTTTTATTCTGGAGGTTGCGGTGGTGAGATTTTTAATGAACATTTTGACTGCCAAAGCAGTGTATTTACAAATAAATTTCTGCTTACAACTGTGACTTGTTTTTGCAATTTGACGGAAATTAAGCAATATTATGATAAATATAACCCAAAGTTCACTTTATAATCGATTTCGTTACAGTAATATATGTAAACATTAGCGTTGGTTCATGGGAGAAAAAATCAAATCAGTCCTTATTAAAAAGAATTGTAAAATTTAGCAGATGATTTTATTAGTACTTATTCTTGATACATAAAAAGTATACGTTTCAAAGATAATTTACCAAAAGGAGCAGTAGATTATACTTATAAGTCTGTATATACATAACCAAAAAAAAACAACACAGCTTAATTTTTTAAAACCCATCTTACATTTTAATACCTACCTACTTACATTAACAAAAATCATCGCACAATAAATTAATCCAACATTTACAGGCAAATCGTTAAGTGCTTAATCATATTTTTTCCACGCACAAAGAATAAAGCCTTCATTCATAGGCCAAGCTCCGTCGGGCGCGATTCCGTTGGACAATGGGCACAATCATTCACGTGGGCGACTCCACGACGACTTTATTCCACTCATTGTGGTGCCATATAATGGTCAGTCATTCTCCTCCAGCTACCGGTCTTGAAGCCGCACGGTGCCACATCGCGGCTAAAACAAAATAACAACAAGTAGGAAGCCTCGAAATACGGCGAAAGAATATTAGTGATGCTTGAAGTTTTTTTTTGTATTTGTGTGGTCTTGTATTTTTATGTGTCTATTTTGTTGGAGGTTTATAAAACTAAATATTGTATTGATTTAAGCATTGGTAAGTAACGATTTATTTTATTAATTACTCATATTATACAATCCATCGATATATGTACGTATTCTGGACTACATGTATGCGTGCAGGAACTGTACTATGTGACCAAGTTCTGTTGTTACAAGCAGTCGTATTGGAACTGTTTTAATTTTCGGTTAAACCATATTTAGGTGAAACACGTTATACTTTGGTTTCGATATTTTCCTTCATTCCACTCTAATTCAAAATTACCTCATCAAAGACAAAAAGTTAATATTTGTATGTGTACAGGTATTAACTAACTAAAAACGAATCTTGTTAACGATATAACCAATACACAATTTATTAGCACTTTTAAATGAAACGAAAATCACATCTGCAATTAACACTTTCGTGGACATTCAAATTAGGACAATAGAAGTTTTATAGCTGTCACGTAGTCAGGTCAAGTGTGTCCCCAGCAGTGTTGAGTAGGTATAGCAAAACGGTTTTTTTTTTTCAAACGATCGCAAGTACAAACATCGCATGCAATTACCCCGACGGCATATTCACACAGCTCTGCTAAATTATTAGCAGAAAGATCACCAGACAACCGTAGCCACTGCTGACTCAATTATCAACTAGCAAATATGCTTATGCATTTATCACGGGTGTTTGATACTAACATTGAGATTGGGTGTAACCTAGTTGGCGGGTACCGACTTGAAAAGTCAAGAGGAACAGCCGTAGAAGGATGTAGGATATCTTTTTTTAAACGACTTATAAAAAAGATGTTCCTAAATAAGGAGTTTTCTTTAAAAAAAAAACCCCAGAAAAGAGCGAGTCCGAAGACGAACGATCATAGAATAAAGTAGTTGCATCTCTTTCATTTTCAACTATCTTTGACATGTAGATTTTTTTAGAAAACTCCTCATAAAAAGTATTAATTATTTTTTTTGTTGAAATCAAATATCCCAAGATTGTACGCATGATATGGAAACTAAGAGTTTCATGATCGACAAGAGAAACCGAAGGCAATCTTCGAAAATCGTACATAGGTAGTATTTTAAGTTTTCTGGTTGAAATTGGTTCTTTTATGTTGAAAATTAAATCAGAGTTTATTAAACCACGTTCTTACGGTAAAAAAATATCTTGGGGAAACCTGCATACCATAAGGTGAGTAAGTAATAATTCAGTAAACGCATAATGTATCACTCAGGTTTTTAAAAAACTTGGTAAACTGTAGGCATTAGTAGGACCAGTCCTTCTACAAGATGTTGTGGAATTATTTGGAACGGAGTTTGTGTTTCCTGGGACGCCTTCAAAATACTCTGCTGACCAGGTAAGTACAAAATATGCAAGTGTGTTCCACAATAGACAACACCTTCATATCAGGCAGGATCGTCGTCAAACGTTTACCTAATTGCAACAAAAAATGCTTAAACATATTTTACTTGCCGTTGGAATTTCGCACAGACATATTGGCAACTCCACTATGCATATATATGTTAAAACTGTTGTATATATGTCGGTAGTCAAGTGATAATACTATTGATATCATAGCTACCTCTCACGCTTGTGTGAATTGGCTATGTCCTTGGCGGAGGTAATTTGAATATTGTCTGATCCATATTGAGATTTGTTCGACGATTTACGAACTTGATATACCGAAGTTATGAAACGATTAATAAGTATCTATATACACCTTTTAATGCTAAAGAGGGGTAGGCAGATGCACAAACTGACAAAGGCAAGGCAAAATTTCACCAAGCGTGTTCAATTTAATCCAAGTTTGTGTTTAATATTTAAATACGGTTCACTCTTACGCCGTGAATCTTTGGCGGAAAAAGTTGTATAGGATATTCAGTATCTAAATTAAGCCCTATAAACATGCATAAAGTCGTCATCAACATTTTTTAACATCGCTGAATCGTTTTCCAGCGATAAAAAGGTAAGTAGATCAATATTTCAGGTTAAATTATATACAAAGAGTAAATATCGATACCACACAAAACGTCCATTATCTGAACACAGCACACCATCTCAGCGACTAGTTTACAGATATCCCATTCAATTTCTAAATGAAAAAACTTGCCCTCGCGCCCTCCCGGCACCAGCGCAGCGGCGGCGGCGGCGGGCGGGTATAAAATTGAAAACTATTTGCTTGACAAACACCATCTATCACTGACCAGCACTTAGCCGTATTGCTTGGCCGAAACTCCACTACCTAACCGGTGTCAACTCGCACGATTCTACACTCTATTTTCAACATGCCATAGACTGGAGTGGCTTGCATGTGTACGTATGAAGTTTAAGTGAAAATGGGCAGAACCTGTTCCACCGAAAACGGATCGTGACTGCCGCCGCTCGATAATATTTTTGAAGGATATACGAGTGATTTTACTTGATAAATTCCTTCTTTGCTTAGGATATGGGTAGGTTTGTGCCTACATATACACACAGCTACATTATGCATTGTGGTTATTATGAAGGGAAAATACAGGAGGAAGTATTTACGGGGAAGTTATTTTTCGTTTTTCCTGTTTATTTCTTATCAATAATGTTTCAGTACATTATCGACTTTTTATGCTGTAGGTCTCTCTATCGTGTACCTATCTATAGAGTATGTCTGAACAAACGTTTTCAAAGTTCAGTAGAGCAGCAACATACTGTTATACCTACTCGAGAAAATACGTACTCGCTGTTTGGAATGGTTGTTTCTAGGGACTGCACTTTCTTTTGTTTTCTGATGTTGTATGATAGGTATTTAGGGTAACTACGTATATATAGACTTACTGGTTATTTAAGATAGATACACTATACACTATAACTGCATTGTTCTCGTATTTTTTCACGTCACATGTATCTATACTATATAATATTACAAAGATAAAATATTTGTATTTAGGAATGTTTGTAACGAATAAACTCAAGAACTACTTCACGTATTTCGACATTTTTTTCACTATTTTAATGCTACTTTAATCTTGAGTAACATAGGCTATATTTGATTCCCGCGGGATCGAAAAAAAAGTGTACACCATGGCGCACAGCTAGTTTATTAATTCAGTGTCTATCTAGGTATATATATATATATTAAATGAATTGATGTTCGTTAGTCTCGCTAAAACTCGAGAACAGCTTAAATTCAACGTCTTTAATTACACGGTTATTTTTGGTCTTGAATTACACGTGGGAGTCCAGAGAAGGTTTTAAATGTTTCTTCCAATACACGGGGTACAAAAGCGAAATAAATGTTTGCCGAGACAACTAGAGTATAATATAAAAATGAATCCTCCGGAACGGGTGGATGGATTTCGCTAATCCTTCCTTTCTTGTGCTTATTAAAAAGAACAGATACCATTCGGCATTTTCGTAATATGGAGGGCAATATAACGATAGAATCCAGTGTTCATCACACACTGTATTCTATTGAAACTATTTTACAAAATGTTCAGAGTATGTACCTACAAACCTATACATTTTTATTAGAAGCTTCGCAATAAACTATGACGATATTATTTTGTGTGATTATGTATTCTCTTAATTAGTTAAATATTTGTACTATTGTCGGTCTAAAATATTTCTCAATTTTATATTCAAATTGAGAATCAATGCCAACGTTATTTTTTGCGTTCAGTCTTTTGATCAGTTTACATAATCTTATAGGATTATTGGGGAACATCTTTTTTATGTGTAAAAAGTAGGTACATAAATTCAAGCACAAGAGGGATTGGTACACAATTTTTGTATTTTACCTCCTGTATTTCTTAAAAAAACACGGCCCGTAGGTGACCTCTTGGATTCATCATCATCGTCAGCCACGTGATGTCCACTGCTGGACGAGGGCCTCCCCCAATGATTATCATGACCATTTGGGAAGAAAGTCTATTAAACGCCACGCTTGGCAGGCACCTGCCTGCAGTGCAGCGATCGCAGTGGTGTTGTATTGTAGTGTAACTCACAGGGAGCGCTACTGCTCGTTCTCTGGAGAACTCTATCGTTCGCCTCTTACGACCCCCATGACGGGAAAAGCTGGGCTGTGGTTGTGACACATGTATTCTATTTGCCGTCACCACACTGCTAACGACCTCTTGGATTAGAAAGGAATTATTGGGCTTGCATTGGCTTAACGAATTTTTGCTGTGTCAGCTGTATTATAAATAACTAGCTGACCTGGCAAACGTTGTTTTGCATATCATTATATATACATTATTAACGACGTTTCTCTGCTATTATATGCCTGTAATATACAAATAAACCTTCCTCGAGGATCACTCTATCTACTAAAGAAAATCGCTTGAAAATCCGTTGCGTAGTTTTAAAGATCTAAGCATACATATAAACAGACAGCATGAGGCGACTTTATTTTATAGTATGTATTGATATCTATCGCTTAATAACCCTTTTCAGACCCTAGATATACACACCTAAAGTTATGTATCTGTGTTTTGTAAATAAATACACCTATAAATACCTATCATATAAATAAATATAGAATTATATGATTCTTCCTACATCCCAGACCACACTGAATTCCAGTATAAAATCCACCTAAAGTTGTTATCTTTAAGCTTCCAACCGAAATATTATTATCGTGATCGATTGCATAACATAACATAAACTGTAATCTTTAACGGTCTTCCTGTATATCAATAGATATGTACTTATCAACTCGTAAAGCACGTATATACTACCTAACTACCTACTTACTTAATACGGTGTCATCAATCATCTAATTCTGATATACTTCACTTATATACTCAGAGATTTGATATTTTTAAGAATTTACTCTTCTCTGAGGCACAGATCTCTGCCTAAGTAACGTTTGTAATTCTCTGGCTCTAATACACTCGAGAGCAATGATTCCGGGTCATCTACAAGATCTAAATTTCTCGAAAATGTAAATACGAAACAAGGAGTAAGTACTTTGTAAATATCAATATTTATAGTAAAACAAAGCCTAAAAAAATATATACTTTATACAAATATAGGTATATATTTTTCAACGGAACTTTATGCGGTTTTCGGTTTGCGGGTAGATATAGTGATTCTTAAGGTAGGTTTATTATGTATGATACATACATATAATAGCAGAGAAATAATGTTTATTTGCAAAACAAAGTTTGCTTCAGTAAATGTCACCTAGTAATTGTATAAAAATGTACCATGCCCGTGAACTGTTTTACCAAGCGTGGCACGATTTAAACGATGGTTTAAATCGTGACAGGATTGGTTATTACCTACATGATTTCTTAGATTTTTTTTAATTCTACTCGTGTTTTAGAGATATATACATAGATATAAATAAAAAATAAATACACTTCACGCCTTTAATCCCAAAGAGGGGTACCCACGGTTCACCAAGCGTATTTAACCCAACGTGACAGGGGGTGAGCCCATCGCCGTATAGGGGTATACATAGATATATTTATATTTATGCAAGATTTCCTGCATACATTTTAATATATAGTTACGACGTTACACTTTTAGATACATAATATAATAATCTAACAGAAAAAACTAAAATAAAATTTATTTTTATTGAGGTATCGAAAAATTATCATTAAGTCATTTGTAGTGGAAGTGCCAGAGAGATGCGTGGGCGCACCGGCGGCGGCGCCGCTTGCCCGCCCGCCAAGAATGAAACAATGCTAGAGTTAAACCAGAACTAACGACAAACCACGTTTTGTTATAAGTGGCCCGTGGGTTTTATTTTTTGTCAACGTTCTTGAGTTGTTCGCACTCACAAAGTGTTGTACAGGTAATAACTAACGATAGGTAATTGGTCATGGTCTTCTACGCAATGAGGGTTAAGCCTAGTCTAAGGACAGGCTGTGGTTGGTACTAAAAACAGATGTGTATATCGCGGATATCAGATAAAATTGTAATAAACATCTTATGAATTGTCTACAGTATAAGTAGTTGTACGTACCTATCTATCTACCTGCATTAAAAAGAACCAATACCAGTCGTAAATAATTAACAGATGTAAAATTCTACTTGAGTATCTAAAATGTATGTCAAGTAGAAATCCCTGTGTTCAAAAGGAATTCCCAACTAAATAAATAAATTGTTGGCACCCGTAACGAAAATCAAAACCCGAACAGATACCTACCTATAGTGTAGTGTAGACTAAGATAAAAGTCATCTATTTGCCCGCCACCCCTCCGGAATGTGACCTAAACAGTACTCGAGACCACAAAACCCCCGAAATCCGATCCAGCCTCCCTTTTCCCACATATTAGGTGCAACTTTACACCCATTACTCTCCATATGTAGGCAATAAAATACCCAAAACCCCCAACGAAATCCTATCGTATTAACTCAAGGAGCCATTATTAAAAAGTATCAAGTTACCGAACGAGGCATATTGTTAGCAGCAACCAATAGGACTCTAGCGCCAATAGTGCCGGCCAATCAGGGAGTGCGTTGTTGATTTTTTTTTTATTTTCGATCAAGATAATGGATTGTTCTTTCGTTTGATTAATGTGTGTTTTGTTTTTGTGTTGCTTATTGGTCACTTTGTAGCTCTGGAGAGAGGATTTACGTTTTACTGTGCAGGTAAGTTATAAATTATTGAGAAATAATCGTTGACGAGAGAAATTACTTTGCGCTTCATTAATAAGTATAAAACAAAGTCGCCTCCCGCTATCTGTCCCTATGTAGGCTTAGATCTTTAAAACTACGCAACGGATTTTAATGGTGTTTACTTTAGTAGAAATAATGATTATTGAGGTACGTTTATTGTATAATCTGATATTATACATGAATATAATAACTGAGAAACACGTTTAAATTTATAGAATTAAGGTGTAGATATATTATCAGGAAGTCTCTAGTTATTCCGTTTTAGGGTTCATATTTACCTAATTGTTAAATTATACATTATATACCTAGTTTAAATTTGTATTCGATTTTGAACCGTTTATTGTATTCTATGTCTATTTTTTTACCCAGGTTAGGGCAAAATGTTACCTTTTGCTTGTTAAAATATCTTAAAAAGTGATTGTGTATGTATGCCTCAATCGATAAAATAAACAGAAAATTGTATGTAACTTCTTCTTTTTACATTAACTGTCATATTTTTTTATTAACATCTGTTCTATCTCTAAGTAAGATGTCCCACTGCTGGACAAAGTACCTCCCGAGCACCTCCAACTGCTCGCAGCCCGATTTCCCCTAAGGATTTTTTTTAATACCTCTTCCATCAAAAGTTGCTTCACCCTTCCGGGAGTGACTTTGCATTGATGTCAAGAATAAATTGTAAATTGTAGGCTACACAGCGCTTCCCATCCTGTCAGAATACACCAACAGACAAATTCTGTTCCTACATTCAGCATCATAAACTGATGCCTCATTGTTTGTACATTCTTGCTAAGTAAAGCTCAAGTTAAATTAGTTAGGGTAGTTGCTTAGCTAGGTCGTGGTAGTACGGAGCCCTATCTAGGGAGCATGCGCGAAGCTAGAGTCAATACCGACCTCCAGAAGCCTCCATCAAACGCCCAATAAACCACTATCACCTGAACTCTCTTGACATAATACCTGGTTTGATGGTGAAGTGTCTATATACATAAAGTTGTATACAAGCATGAGTCCACGTCCGTTCCAGAATACAGACGTAAAGCGATTATTATAGTATATAACTTTAACTGGATACCTACGCTTTTGGTAGGCGTTTAAACACAATAGATTTTTTGTTCTATGTAGGTACCGATAATTCAGTATAATGTAAAGGTGTTTTGAAATAAATGCGCGTAAAAAGAATTTGATAAAGAGAAAATTTCAAACCTAAAGTATACGTTTGTTGAACCTTGTATTGTTTTGCGACTGGCGTACCTACATAATTATGTGCGTTTGGGTATGTGTTATAGTGCGTCGTATGATCAGCGCTCACAATAAAGTCTCAAAAGGCTTCTTCATGGTGTTTGGGTACTGATAGAGTTCAAGGTCTAGCTCGGTCCTTTTGAAGGTTCAAGCTTTTGACTTAAACGGAGACATCCTTACTATTCTGAGTGTAAAAGAACCCCGACCAATAGTCTTAGAAACGTTGTTGGGTTATTGACATCTTCTATGAATTTCCCCGCAATATATTTTTACACTTAGTATTAGTGGTCATCGTTCGATCACTTGGACAAATTTGTCTGAAAAGGCTTCCTCCCCCTCCACTTCGTACCCAAGTTCCCATGTTCCAAGGCATAATACTGCAAATACGGATTTGGCCATCACAAAAGATAATGCTCATGGTAAGCCCCTCGCTACCTCGATACCTATAATTATTTTTATCAATTTCATCTAGTCCTAAAAGATAAACAATCTATTATAAATATACTATGCTCATATCTAAGAGCGTCTGTGGTCCAGTGGTCGGATATTTGACTTGTGATCGGGTTAGAGCCCGGCAGCAAAACGTGTTCCGAAGGGACTCTTTTTCAGAACCTACGTACGCAACGCAACGTTCATACGGTGAAGAAAAACATAGTCATGAAACGCACGCCACAAGATGTGCCTGTAACAGTTGGGTTAAATACGCTTGGTGAACTGTGGCAATTTGCTTAGTGCCTCTGCCCCCCCTAGCACAGCGCTCCAAGAAATAAGTGATAAGACATATAACCCGCTGCGATTTGTTGAAACTACCTGAGTCGCACGAAGCGTGACATAGTAGCCAATCAGAGCGCGTATTTGTTCTATGTCATATCTTTCTTGACGCGCGTGCTAGGCCTGCTGTGCAATCTAAATAATTATATTTCTACTTGATAACCGGTATGGACTAATGGTCAGATAGACTGTCTAAGACAGTGGTATCGGGTTCGGGCTGAAGCATTAATTTTTTTTGCCATTAAGTATTTCTGCACTATGCCCGCATTTTTGGGCAGTTCATTTCTTCTGGCTTTAGGTAAGATTATCTGGAATCATCCGTTTCACACGTAACTGTGCGCTCTTCGTGGGACGTGACCGTACATAAATACCTAGAGAGATGAAACAAATAAATAAATTTGCTCGCTTCGCTTACCAAGTGTTCTCTGCAAAGCATTGCCAAGCTATTTCGCTTTTGCATGTAAAAGTATGAGTGAGTTTATTTTATAGTTAGGTGCTTACTAATACTTCAGCTTATCACTAAAGCATACTAAACAACCTCTTAACGTCAACGTATTGGAGAAAATTCAAATCAGCGCGATTTTTATAAAAAATTGTTTCCTGCATCCTGATTAATTAACTAAAAAAGTCATGTTTCTATAATTTATTGAAGTTATAATCGGATTAAACAGTCGTTAAGTCGTCGACGGGGGTGTCTCCGGGGAGGGGGAGGTCGCAGACCGGAGGACACTTTTCATAAGTTCAATTGAACGGAAAAATCACCCGGTGCTAATCACGATTGGATGGTATCATGCGGAACATAACATATTTTTAAATACGAAAATATTATAAAATTATACCAAATAATATGTACGTATAATGTAGGTATGACACAGCTCTATATTTTTATACATACATAACCTCGTACTACATAAGATCGTTTGATCTTTGGGACCGTCCTAATTAGGTACATCGGAATACACTAAGTAATTAGATTTAGGGCAAATTAGTACAAAGCGCTGATATAAATAACACCGCTTACCCTTTTATGTTGCCCGTAGCAAACAATAAAACAGTGTAAACATATTTTAACGTGCAGTTTACAAATACGTAGGTACTTATCTGGTTTTATATGATTTTAGGTATTGACAATAATCATTATTTCCGCCAAATTAACAAAATGTTTCTTAGTGTAGGTCTGCTCTTCTCCTTGATATAGGCACAATATACGAAAATGCAATAAATGAAAACCCAACCCCGATAAAGACAAAAATTTAACTCGAGGCAACCTCAAGCTCGACCCAATAACAGGATGTTTAGTTCAATATCTAGTTTTTTTTCCAATACTTGGCTGGACATATCGCAATAACGCGGTGTTACCCACTGTGTATATAGTCACCGTGAGTATTCTAAGATAAAATAATATAGGCTATGCCACTGCTAGTACATCCTAGAATAGGTACAAAGTATGATGATCAGTTAGTCAAAATACTAACCTTTTCGCGTGAAAATGTAAATAAAAAATCTTGCATTCCCATTATCTTATGACATTATAAGAATGCAAGTACCTACACATGTACATGTTGTAACTACAACTACTATAGAATAAAACGAAATAACCAACTGGTCATGGGAGAATAATCGTCGTGGGGCATCTAGGGTTATTTTCAGCAGTCGTAGTCAGTGGGTTGAAATAATTATATTAATTTATATTTAAATGTTAACGGAGCCATAACAATGCAAAGATAAGCTGGAGCTTACCTTCGTTGTGAAGCGCTATAACAATGTATATTTAGTCGTTCTCGTAGTAAAAAAATATAATTACCTAATTAGGTATGTAAACAAAATACACTAATCGATTCTACTTGTAAACAAGTTATGTTTATAAGAGAACACCTATGTAACCCACTTTAGTTAGGTTACTACGCAAATTATTAACACAAAATTTTCAAAGGAACGTTTAGAATGTACGAACGTAATATAAGAATGACATATTTAATTTACAATACACCTACAATTAAAAATATGTTTATAAAATATGATATTTGATAAACTTACAATGTATTGGGACTTAAAATATGAAATTTTCACTGGATTTAAAAAAACCTATTAGGCACAGAGTATTTAAACGTAAAGTTCGAATTAGATATAAATTATGTTGAAAACGCCTTATTAATTTTAAACACCTTGTGTAAGAGTAAATGTATTTCAGTGAAAATTTTCCAATTGGATTTGAAATGCAATCAAAATCTTTCAAAGTCAAAGTCAAAGTTTCTTTATTTCATCTTTATAAGTGTTATAACATACAGATATACAGTAGAATAACGCAAAGCTTGATGAACGTAATTTATGACTTTAAAACAAAAGTAATCGTCCCCGGTTCGAATTAATTTCTTTTACTGGCCAGAAGAACCGGGAAGAAACTAGCATCTTTTCAAATCGCCAAGGCTTACTGCTAAGTATACTTAACATAAATATGACTTAATACTAATTTAGCAAATGCTTGATGGCCGGATACATGCCTGACTGGTGAACAGCTCAGGGGCATTAAATGATATTAACATTAAATAAAACAAAAGAGTTCCCCTGTGGGTTTTGTAACTGAACCCCTCAGAACATGCAAGCAACCACCCAGCTCATTACCAACATTAGGGATGCAAAAGAAGGCAAAGTTTATTAGCTATACTCTATATACTCTATATATCTTATACTATATACTCCACAGCCTACTATTTTCTACGTCTATCCGTCACTGGTGTCATCATACTAAATAAATGATATAAAACTAATAAAATGCAGTCTGTCAGTTTCTGCCTAATGAATTGTGCATATTGTTAAAATAATATTGTATCTAACGCATGAAACCATCCTTCCAACAATTAGGCCGATTTAAAAAAAAACAAACTTTATTTAAGCGACTTCGACTTTATTCCACGGGCAGTAATATTCCAGCTTTTTCTTGCAAAAATCTTTCGCCGATGTCCCTTTAATGGAATGTTTACTTTCCTCCGACGACGACCCAAAGAATTATTGGACAGGGATTTGATTAGCTATTCGTTTTACATTTTAACGCGAAATTCACTCGTTCTCGGATACTTGTTTTAATTTTTTAACAGGCAAATTTTGTAAGTAATGGTTTTCGTAGACGGCTGGCACATACTTGAATATTTTTTTATTAGACTCTTTGAAATATTGTTTTTTAGTTATATACATTTGAACTGCTGATTTTATGTGTGGTTTATTTTATACTGTACATACTATTTTTTATTTATAGAGGTATTATTAGATACTACATTATTTAGGCATAATAGTTAATAGGTAGGTGCATTCATTGTTGACCGCAACACTTATAATGCAAGAGTGACGCATAGATAGTATTAGTAGATAATCCGTCGGAACTTACACTAGATAGTCCCGGGTTCGACGTCCGATACTGACCGACAACTGGCAGTGAAAACCCTTACCTCGCCTTTCACTGATACGGTGTATTTATTTACTCACTATTCGTATAGCTATGTGGAAACAGGATTGTTTATTGTAATACGTAAGAGTTAACTAGCAGTTAATTTGATTATACGCGAAAATGTTTATTATTTTTACGGTAGGAAAATAAAATTATTTCATCTTTGTAAGTGCTATTACAAACAGATCTACTATATATTTCTTCCAAAACACGTCGTAAAAGGCGACGATAGGAATATTCGGTGTGCATAAGGGATTTTATTAGGCGATGGTTTAGTGTCACCCTCCCGTACAATTCGTTCATCTATTCTCCACTTTTAGGACCATAGAGTCCGAGAGGTCATGTCTTCAAACCTTATATCTAACCCTGTACGTATTATATGCGTGAGTTCATGTGTGTTTGTCTAATCGCCACATATTTTTTAACCGTACGTATTTTTCATGTAAAAAAAACATCAGAAATATCACACAATTATATTTTCATGCAACAGTTTTAGAAGCTCTTTAAACTTTTTTCAAACCGTAAGTTGAGGTGGCCATTATTACTCTAATAACAAAAGATAATATGGGTTAGGAAATGTCAAATTATTTAAAAGGAGAACACTTTAGTACTACTATACTATTAGATAGTTAATACTTTTACAAAGCAGACGCTATCATCCATACTATCTATAGCGATGTCTTTACAACTACCTAAATCAAAGCTAGACAAGAAGCTACACAGTTCCCCCTTTGAAATATCAACCTTGTTCGTAAGCACATAGGTGGCACATTGTATCGACGCGTAGAGGCATCTCAGTCGCCGTTCTCTGTTTGGTTACTATCTCAAGTGTTTAAATCAGTCGAGTATCAAAATGTTTGTGTAACACAAATAATTATATATTGCCATTACAGACACTCGGTAGTGTGTGGACAATGAAAGTATAAATTACTCGTGAGTGTTTTACAAACCTTGACTCGACCGTTGAACATTGATACCGATGCTAAGCTACCTAATTATCAACTTAGTAGTCTAACTCAATATTGTTCACCGGATGTATAGGCGCGAATATAACCAAAAACAAGCTCGAGCTTACCTTTGTTATTTTACTCCACGTTTCGACGCAGTTGCATGCGTCGTGGTCACGAGTGAACAATATTGAGTTATAATGTCTGTGCGCGTTTCATTAAAAAATGATCTAATTTAGTAGTCTGACTACCACGGCTTTACTAATCAACGTGGCTCATCTACAAAATACAAAATATCTTTATTTGTCATAGTGTTTTTACAAAGTCTTTAGACTCCCCAGTTAAGTTGTGTTAGGAGAGCCTGCTTATTCCATACAGTTCACTTATAAAGTTCTTAATACGTAGTTTACAAGTAAAGACATTAAATTCATTTAATTACATACTAATTAAGAGATAATTACATACCCAAACGCAAAATAAGACTTAATAGCAAGATCTACTGGATCTTCTATTCCGACATAATACCAATCTCAGCTTAAGTTGTCAGTTGTATGTCAAACATGGAGTAACCAGATTCAGTAGACCTGTTATAACTTCGGTATAAGTTAGGGGGTTAGTGTATCGGCTCCGCGATTTTAACTGTATATTTTCAGTTTTTTAAGCGATTTCCAAAAAGGAGTCTTTTTCAGTCTTTAGTGTTTATGTTTGTTCGTGGATAACTTCGATGTTTATGCACAGTGTTTGATGATTATTTTTTTGTATGAAGGAGGAAGTCAAGGCTTGATGATGGCAGCCCAGATCAATCGACGGGAACTTTAACCCTTAGCTGCATAGTGATGTAATACTACATCAGTATAATTTTCCTCGAACTTTTTTTTTTGTAGCCATCCCATCTACAGATTATTTATTCTAAATTATTGTCAAAGGTACAACTAATACGTATGAACACAGTTTTGACTTTAGACCACTTTTAATTTTTTATTTTATTCCTATGATGCAGGCCACATATTTTAAGAAGGATAGGTTTTTATTCAGACAAAATAAAATCATGCAGTTAAGGGTTAAAACAACGTAGGGGTGAATAGTGCAGAGATAGATCTCACTGCTCCGCAAAGACATCTAACTCCGCAACAAGCTTAATAACACTTCAATCCACTTTATGTTTTGGGTGCGAATATCCCTACAAGATTAACACTATACATGTGCTTTTTTGCATACAGAAATGTACGAATTAGTACAAAAGTAAATTTTATAATAATAATTATTATAAAACGATGAAAAGTGAAAAGTGTCTCATTTATCTTACTTTTATAAGGAAGTATAAAAATACATTCAAACTTCGTCGTGACGTGAAATAAGAGGTACAAGCTAAGGACTATTTTGGCTACATAACACAACATTCCGGTGAGCTTTCATTACTTACGTTTTTCTTTACGAAGAAGGTCCAATTCACATATGATGTATGTATACCATTTTTGGTGTCTGTGTAAAACGGCTTGATAAGGCGGTGTTTGTTCGGGCCCCCGGGATGTCGCACATGCTTATCTAATGAGAACTACTGATAAAGAATACCATAATATGATAGGCACGGTGTCTTGAGAACGTTACTTGGGGAGCTATTTAATTTTTTAATTTAAAACGTGATACTTTTGAATTATCTTCTGATACGCGTAATGATGTTTCACGCATTTCAGTGATCACGTGAAATAAATAATTTAATGTTACAGCTTTAATTTGTTGCGTAAATATCTAATTGATTCAAGTACATGTCCTGGATTTATCTTATTGTTTTAATTAAATCTATATATGGTTAATAATATTTTTATATTTGCTTATGTTGCATGTTATGTAACAATGTTGTACTCACCTGTTATAGACTTATGTACCAGAATCTTATTTATAA
>SJJU01008927.1:0-10732 GCA_012932125.1 Conopomorpha cramerella | reverse complement strand
AGTGAATAAAGAATTTTGCATTTTGAATTTTTTTTTTTAAACAAAATGCAAATAATGTTCGCCCCTTACGATGAATCTGAAAACTCTAAATTTAGACCGAACCTTTAAAAAATACTTACTCATCCTTCAAGGGCGGAAGCACTTCTCCGTCAAGGACATCATCGTCCACAGGCTCTGGACTCTTAGTCTTGGTGTTCGCCGTCTGGTACGCTGAGCTGGACACCGTAGCCTCCCGTTCCATGTTCAGATCATTGTTGGAGCCGCTGGTGCTAGTTGACGATATGAGGCTATCAGCTGGTGACGTTTCATCGTCTATCAGACTCTGAGTGGAGGTTTCCAATGCAGACATATCGAATTTTGCAGCCATGTCGAATTTGGATTCTTCTAAAGTGAGGGTTAATGGAGGCTCCGCGCTTTGATTCGTGCACGTGCTCGTCGTACTGTAGTTGGAACTGGTCATTGATGCTGTGGAAAATATAAAAACATACTAATTTGTTACGAAAGTATGCTAAGGAGAAGGGAAAAGCTTATACCCAAATAGTGGTACCTTATCACGTTTTGTTAAATGTACCAGATATCTTTATAGGATTGTGTGAACAGAGCATGACTATTTAATGGAAAACTAGTGAAAACCAAAGTCAAGCTTCTCACACAAATTATATTATCTACGCGAATATAGGTAATACTACGCTAAATACCTAAGGATCTCACAGGTTTCAGTATCCGGTTTCCCACATGGCATTTTCCTTCAATTACTTTGAAGACTCCGTAGAAAAGATTCAATGATTGCAACTTGAATCCACAAACCAAATCAATACATCGTATAAAATAATAGTTTTCTTTAGAGGAAAGAGTGATTCTTCAGGAAGGATTCATATTTTATGATACGTGCATATACATACACACATCAAGAGTGTTTAGTGATCAAGATCATTTTTAGCTCTAAAAAAAATCTAATTTATGTAAATCAAATCTAGTCTTCTGGATTGGTCTCCTACCTAATTCCCCATGGCTGTACCAATTACTTATCACCACATTTTGAATAAATTATGAATGAATTCAGTTTTTGTAAAATCTATTCTTGAGTGCAATCTTCTAAAACTTGATCCCTAGACACTTTTGACAGAGGAACACGGTTCATAATGCATAATATTGGCAAAACAACGTTTGTCGGGTCAGCTAGTATATACAGAAAAATGAATAGGGAGGAGAAGAATATACCCGGAAGCTCGCTGCAATAGCTGATTAACTTCAAATGGCAATACTTACTCATCATCCTAGCAGCGTCCTGACTCAAGGTCTGCGACTTCATGAGCAGCGGGTGCGGCGCGTCCATCACCACGACGGTCTTACGCGGCATTTCCTCCAGAACGTTCTGGAAAGCTGCGTTGTGGTACTCTCTCGCGTCGCGTTTGGATTTGTCGTCTTCGCAGCTCGACACGCTGAGGGCTAGAGACGCGTCGTCTTGGGAACTGTGAAGGAGGTTAATGAAATTTGTGATGAAATTTTAAAGAGAAATGGATATATGTATGTCGTTTGTTTTGGTATTTTGGTTGATGAATTGTATTGAAAAGAACCGTGATGTACTATTAGGGCAGGTAGATATAGGAAGACGGTCACCGCGCTACTATTGTATGTGTAAAAGAGAGACGAGACATAAAATAAATACCTACGCGCTTTTATTAAGTGATATGTCACGCTTAGTGCGACTTTGCTTGTTTCAACCAATCGTCACCACGCGGCTGATGGTGATGAACCAATCGCAACGCAATATACCTATTATGTCTTGTCATTGTTTTTAGAGCGCTGTGTTGAATTTTTCCATATTGTCAGTATAGTACCTGAAAACTCCTTATTACTGAAGAGAAACTTTCTATAGAATAATTCATTGAAACGAATTTTTTAGGCAATTATTAAGAGGAGCAATTCTCTCTCACCGGTTAGCCATTGCCTCGCCCGCGGCCTGCGTCTGCCAGGTGTGACTGGCCTCGCTCTTGCACGAGGGGCTGGACTCCTTGCTGGAGGCCACTGTGCCTGGTGACGTCACGCCACCGCTCACTTTGCTGAACGAGTTCTGTGGATGTCATGGTATGTGTCAGTAGAATAGGAAATAGGTAGTTATATTCGTAATATTACTCTAGTGGGAGCACTAAGGTTTCAAATTTAAATTATTTAATTTGACCGCTTCAGTAAGTTCAGCCCCTAACCGACTTTAACTTGCGATGAGTTAAAAAGGCTGAATTAATACACGTTAGGATCAAATTGCGGGGGCGTTCACTAGTCGTTCATATGGCGCGGCATATCATTATCGTTCCTAAACAATGCCATAGCTCTTATAGAACATTTTAAAAATAGATACTAGGATTTAAGTACAAATAACCCCTAGCCATTTTTTGACAATATCTCTGTCACAATCCCCACCTGCTTCTTCAAAGACTCCGGCTCAGCCCTGTCGAAGACGAACTTCTCCTCCTCCTTAGAGTCCAGCATGACCCTCCGGCTTCTGTTCCTGTACCTCTCCAGGGTGGACATCGGTGAGCCGCTGATCTCCGGCACCGGGGTCGGCCTGGGCAGGATGGGTGACGGCGGCTGGTACGTGGGCACCGGGTTGGCCTCGTAGTCCGGGGAACGCACGTCCTCGTCGAAGCAGCTGGGTAGTTTAGGTAGTGGTATCACGGATTCACCTGTGACTACTGCGTCGTCTGTGGAAGAGGTTTTGAGACGGTTTTATTACAATGATCTGATCTATGTGTATACTTTACTGACGCCCTACGAATATGCGCTCTTCATTAATATATACTGAGTGCAAAAGGACCTGTTATTGGGATCGTTACTTTGTACAATTTTTGCGATGGCGATAATGCTAATATAAATAATTTTCACCTCCAGATAAAATTTAAAAAAAAATTGCCTTGGGAAAAAGGTTGAATAGAAATTTTAGGAAAAGAGATTCCCATTTAGTTTTGTGCATTCACAGACAACAAACACAGAAGAAAAAGCTAGTACATATGTAGTTCTATAGTAAAAATAGGGACAGTATTTTCTCAAATTGTTATATTACTTTATGTTCCATGGAACAAATAGGACCTACTCTCTTAAGTCATCTACATATATAAAACTCAAAGTCCTGACTAATTGATTCACCGCTGAGTCATCAACGCCTAGCCCAAAACCCTTGACCCTAGAAAACTGAAATTTTGCACAGCGGTTCCTTTAATGATTAATATAAATATTTTTTGAAAATATTTTTTTTAATAAAAATGGGGATAGAAATAAATACAAGAAAAATGTTATTTTTCTAAAACTTCTGGCTGAAACTGCGCAAATGAAATCGTGGGGCTCCCACTAGTTTTTATCCTTTTGACCGCCGTAAGAATCATTTGGTTTTCACGATTTTCAATTCTTCTCTGATAATCATAAACTCCAAAATCGCTTGTCTAATGCGTCTGATTTAGAAGACATCGTCAGTGAAAAGGTTAATAAATAAACACGTGTAACCATTTTAAAAACGCGGATGGATTCCCGTGAAAAGTTTAGCAGCTAAACATACCTATAAATAACTACCCACCAATTTGTAACATACCTAAACACTCTAGATGCAAGGATATCCGTTGCCGCACACATTTTCGTGTTTCTATGTTGTAGCTGGTTTATTTTTAGTGGAGCTGCGACATGCGTTTTTACATCAACGAGTTGCTCAGTTTTATGAGCTATTAAGACTTGAATAGTTGCTAGTAGGCTTATTCTCATTAATGATGATAGACAGAAAAAAGCTTTCGTGTAAGCTTTTGTTTCGTTCTATACAGACTGTAAAAGGATCTCGAGCAATAGTTTTGGAAACGTTGTTGGGCTCGTCAATATGGACAAATTTTACTATGGCGTAGTAGAAATTTCATCTCATCTTCGTCTCATCGTACACATCGTACTTTATTAATACCTATTCTTAGAATATGAACTCTGGTACTTACTATGCTATACTATGGATACGAGCAGTGGCGTGCACACCATATAGGCAAAAAGACACTGCCTACCTTAGTATTTTGGTTACCCGACCTAATAATAGAGTTATTGCTTGATCCTTTTTTATTGTACGTAGGACCTTCGTTAGCCTGTGTTTTGTGGGTAAGTCGATTAGGTACATACCTATGTTTCGTAAAGACAAGTTACCTATGCATAGGTGTCAATCCTTGGGGATTACCGCCTACCTTGTCGGTAAAAGCCAGTGCACGCCACTGGATACGAGTGGGTGCTTTAAATTACAAGGTGTCATTTACATTTCCAGAGTTTTGTAGCAGTTAATGGTGCCCAAATTAGTAGCAATTAGTTTCGGAAATTCCGTCATCGAAAGTTGGTGCCGACATTTTTAGACGTCTTTTAAATTGTTCTTGTTCTTGACTGTTCGAGCGCTTCCGTACTTCAAACGATATCTTAACCCTTTCGGGACACGTCTCGGCTATCGACGTGACCACACTTCTTTGTCTTAAGTAACGGCCCACAAAAGTGTTAAAATACGGATATGGCGTTTAAATTGTGTATTTAAAGCGCTGTTGTGTTTTGAACGGTCCTTTAACCCTTCGCGTATAAATCCCGGCTGTGGATTATAAATAGGAAATAATAAATAATATTGTGATAATAAATAGGAAAGATATCATCCATCGCAGACCACATCGCAGATTAACATAATAGTGGCTATACCAGTGGCTTACTTTGTGTGACCTTACCTACTAGGTAACTTTGCCGTCTAGGGAAATGTAACGGTTAAGATTTGCCTACTATGTACTATATTTCAGGTTTCGGCTTACCTTTTGAATCCATCTAAGCTATCTAAGCTAAGCTACGCCACTGGTATATACTCGTATCATTTTCCTGCCCTTATCCCACACTAGGTGGGGTCGGCGCAACACGTTTCCTTTCGCCAGTCGTCTCTGTCAATCGTCATACTCGTATATATACCATATATAATGTCTATACCAATAATATAAAGATGAAGAAATTGTATTTTTAGATGTTTTTAATTACCAACAAAAAAATTATTGGACGGATTTCGATCTGTCAGTCATTTTCCTGATCTTGTTTAATCCCTTAAATTCCTATTGGATAGAGAAAAAAATGAGAGTGTGTCATGCGGTCTACAAAATTAATTTTAATTTATCTTTTTTGCACGTAAAGTACCTACGTGCGTCAAGAAAGTATTTTCTTGCTTTCCATTTTGTGATACCTACTATGTATACTGTACAGGCTGGTGTGGAAATACTACAATAAAATAAAAATTAATAAAAAATAAATTTAAATGACATTAGTGACACAACACGTTACAGCTAGAGCGTCTGTGGTCAGTTGGTCGGATACTTGACTTGTAACCGGGACGTCGCGGGTTCGAGTCCGGCTCCTGGACGTGTACCAATGGGGCTCTTTTCTAGAGCCTATGTACGCAACGCAACGCTCGTACGGAAACCCGCACAACACAAGGACTGTGAACCCAATAACGGCGATGGGCTCACCCCCCCCCCCCTTTGGTTTAAATACTTGGTGAACCGTGGGTATTTGCTTTAGCAAGTGCCTCTGCCTACCCCGCTTTGGGATTAAGAGGCGTGAAGTGAATTTTTTTGCGTTACAGCTAATGTACAATTAAAAAATGCAAAAATGAACTCACCCATAATATCCAAGTCATCATCTTGGAGGTCTTTAAGGTGGAAGCTGTGAGCGTTCTTCATGACCATCTGGAGGTTTCGGGGGCGGCGACGCGGCCTCGGGGAGCCTTCGCCTCCCGTGCACACCCCAGAGTCTGTGGAGACCGCTGAACTGGCACCTAGGGGGTGCATGGAGATTTTTTAATATACAGGGTGTAAAGTGCAGGTGCAGTGGAACTTAGAAGAGTTAGTTTGAAATTTAAACTTTCAACGATCACAAAGTCTATTAATAAACATAACGATTTTCCCTTTTTAACCGACTTCAAAAAAAGGAGGAGGTTCTCAATTCGACCGTTATATACTTTTTTATGTTTGTACGCGGATAACTTCGATTATGAACCGATTTTGAAAATTCTTTTTGCTTTTTGAGTTTATAAGAAAGTCGGATCTACAAAACAGAAGTTGCTCAGGAGAGAAGATAGTTTTGGATATTAAAACTAAACAACTTGTGGTACATACTTCAAATTTACAGCAATAATCTATCAATAACAGCTTATAATCTTTGGTACCTATACGTGATATAATATACGTAAAAGTTTATAGATCTCAAAATCTCGAATCTAACGGTGTAGAAAAGTACACTATTACATATTCCTAAAATTGCAATTACACTACTGATATTTTTAATTGGTACCATCCATAAGTAAACTGGGTAAATTAATCAGTACTGACTGAAGTATAAGATGAAGCCAAGCCTTTTTGTTACACGCTGTATATTGGTAAAGATGTGTATCTCTGACAAAGATCTTCTGGTGTGTTACGGAGTTATTTTGTGGCATATAATGGACCTTTATTAACATACAAGCAGACATACTGTTTGGGGTAGTAAATGTTTATTTTTGACAGAGCATAAAAGGCAACCTAAGCGATATTCGGGCTATACCTACCTAAGGGATTACTGGTTACTTCAATGTATCAACAATATATGGTATAGTGGTCAGCATGACTGCCTCTAATCCGTAAGGTCGTGGGTTCGATTACCACCACTGACGATTAGGTGATGAGCTTTTAAGTACTTATTGGATGTGTACATTTTTTTAATATATAGTTATAAATAAAACACCCATTATTTATAACTATATATTAAAAAAATGTATTTAAGTAAGTATATTTCGTTGTCTGAATTCCAT
This sequence comes from Conopomorpha cramerella, assembly GCA_012932125.1. NCBI lineage: Eukaryota > Metazoa > Arthropoda > Insecta > Lepidoptera > Gracillariidae > Conopomorpha > Conopomorpha cramerella. The sequence continues at coordinate 3,912 of SJJU01008927.1, read as the reverse complement.
GACACAAGTGTTTTAGCTACTTAACATGGGATGAAGGCAATGTATGTGATGTTGTAATATATTTATTTATCAACCTAAATCGCCACTGACCACATTTAATATTTTTTGTACATAATTTTTTCATTTTCATTTTTATTTTAATTTTAGTTTCTTTTTTACTCCCTTTTACTAGCTTATGAAAAATTTAATATTGTTAGGGTTAACATTGACCTACGAGGCCTACCTATCTCCAAAGGTTCGGTACATGCCATTATTAACATGAGTTTACAGAAAAGCTCTTTAAACGAATATTACATTTAAAACAAATACAAGCTTCGTCTTTGGCTTTTCTAAAAAATACACAATCTAATAAAGGTCCATTTACATTGCCTTTCGGAATCTTCTACTACTACAGTAAATTTGTTTTATGTGATGTCAACGATAGCAGTATAAAACAATTTTATAAGTAGAAAATGTGTTTGATTATTGATCTGAAATGTGCCAGAAATTGGAATAATATAGGTAAATGTGCCCCAAAAAATATAAAAATCTTACCTTCTCTCCAGCCATCAGATGAGTTTGATATTTTGCGCGTATTATTCGCCACCTGAAAGAGGTACATCACAATTTTTTAATTTTTTATCACTTCACACAAAAGCAAATCACATTTTTTTTTTAAATCTAAGATTTATCACCGGCCATTAAAAAAAATAAAAAAGTTTTCCACCAATTCTCATTTTTATTTTTTCTGCATAAAATGAACTGGCAAGTTATAACTATGTTTTTTTTTCTAAAAAAGAATCAATGGTACCATTTTTTTTAAACAGCGCGAGGGCGCAGCACTAACTGTGGTGTGTAGGAAAAGCGCGCGAACCAATGACCGATGGCGAAATGTCAAAGATGTTAACTAACAGTGTTTAAAAATAACAATCCATTTCTATTGAATCCACAAGGGATTAGTAACGTTCGGACTGAGGCGCTGGCGTTTCAAAGTAAATAAAAAAATAATTATGCGGGGCATTTCATACAAGTCATTTGACCCCGAACTAGGATACAAGTACTAGGTACAATAAATGAAAAACCAAGTAAGTCTGACCCTTAGCCTACTAAGGTTGGTTTTTCATTATTTTTTTTAGGTAAATATGTACAGTCGGCCAAGAATCTGCTCTACCACACTAAGGTTGAAACTCATATGAATGTCATTAAACATTAAGGTTCATTGTTCACTTGTCACAATATAACAACTCTACCTTATTAATGTTTTAGTGACATAGGAAGTGTCATCGAAACTGATAGACCATTTTCTTGGCCGACCGTACATACTTAAAATGGAAACGGAAATTAAACGATAAATTCTGAAACCGCTTACCTATTTATTAATAATTTTAAAGACAAGCCGTAGGTAACTCAACTGCGTGTTATATTATGCTATTGTATAAGATTTCAGTAAGAATAAAAGTATTAATGTAGTCTCAAGTAGACCGCCTTACTCGGAAGCCGGGTCGTTGTACACTAATTAAAAAAGTAAGTTGGTTCCGCTGTCGTGCGTATTACGATTTTGTATAAATAATTCTGTTTCTACAAAATTAATTTTAATTTATCTTCTTTGCACGTAAAGTACGTGCGTCAAGAAAGTTTTTTTCTTGCTTTCCATTTTGTGATACCTACTGTGCATACTATACAGGCTGATGTGAAAATACCAATTAAAACAAAAGTTTAATGTTTATGTTGATCCTACTAAGAACAAAAATGGAACATAAAAAAACTATAGAAATACTAGACTTCGACTTAAAAGGGAATTTCCCGATCACTCTGTTTCTTTTATAGGTACCTACTCTTAGGTACATGTTTTTAAAACCTTTTCATACTCATGGCCAGTACTCCCTAATTGCATGTACAAACCCAAGATTGCAGGTAACCCATCTGATTTACGTACGTAGTTTAATCTTTGGCTCAGCTAGACAGAGATGGATAGTATAATGAATGTCATTAAATACATTAGAAAGAGACGACCCTATTCTTCATGCGTTCCCCATGTTTGTTTATATCTTCAAATATTAAATAATCAAAATATATAAAAGGAAAAGCTGACTGAATGACTGATTGACTGACTGACATATCAACGCACAGCCTAATCGGCTAAACGTAGAGACTTGAAATTTGGAACGGACGTAGCTTAGATACCGTAGGGGTGCACTAAGGAAGGAATTCCCGAAATTCCCACGGAAACGGGAATTAACGGGATGAAACGTTTGTATGAAAAATCTAAACCGCTCAAAGTAGACGCTTGAAATTTGGGATGCAGGTACCTTAGTACACTTAAAGCTTAGGTGCAACAGGCTATTGGAAAATTCTCATGGGAACGCGAGTTAGCGGGAAAAAACTTTTGTATGGAAAATGTAAACCGCTGATGTTACACGCTTGAAATTTGGGATGCAGGTACCACTAAACTACGCGAATGAAATCGCGGGGCGTCCACTAGTAAAAGTATAAAACGAGTCGCCTCCCGCTGTCTGTCCCTATGTATGTCCTTATACATATAAATAAAACACCCAGAAATATCCGACAAGTACTTCAAAGCTCATCACCTAAATAACTGTCAGCGGTGGGAATCGAACCCACGACCTTGCGGAATAGAGGCAGGCATGCTGACTACTACACCAACGGGAAAATAAAAGGTGTGAAGATTTTTTTTTTTATTAAGGACTAGCTGAACCGGCAAACCATATTTTTCCCATGTTCAATGTTAGCAGTGTTTACTTTCTTACTGATATTATAAATGGGAAAGTGAGTTTGTTTGTTTGTTCCGCTTTCACCCCATAACTACTGAACCGATTGCTTTGAAATTTTGTAGACGTATAGTTAGAAGTCCGGTTTAAATAATAGGGTACTTTTTATCATGGAATAAATCATATTCCCGAGAGAAAACAAAAATATTCCTTTATACCGCAATATAACCGAAGTCCACGCGGGCGAAGCTGCGGGCGGGAAGCTATACGTAGTATACATATTATAAACTTTCCTATCGATCAAAATCCGTTGCGTACTTTTAAAGTTCCAAGCATACATAGGGACAGACAGCGGGGGGGCGATTTTGTTATATACTATGTATTGGATATCTTTAGTCGTTCCCTGTTTCTAATTATCAAAGGGGTAGGCAGAGACATACGCAAAACAAATGTTGTACCTTTCCACCAAAGTATCTGTTTACAATTAATTCCTTATTAATCATTATCTAACCCACATTGTATTAGTTCAAGGGAACATAGTTACAATCAAATGAAATGTCCAATAATACACACATCAAAAGTGTCAAGGGATTAGAAATATTTTTAGCTCTAAAAAAACCTAATTTATTTTAATCAAATGTAATCTTCTGGACGGAGACCAGTCCCTAATACCCCATGCCTGTATCAATGACTTATCACCACATTTTGAATAAATTATGAATGAATTCAGTATTTGTAAAATATATTCTTGATTGCAATCTTCTAAAATATACTTGATCCCTAGACACTTTTGATGTGTGTATAATTATCGCTTCTATTGTAAATATTAACCTTTTAAAAAATTTTGAAATTACGCGAATGAAATCGCGGGGCGTCCACTAGTACATTAAAATAAATAAATAATTTCAGTCCACTCGTGGGCACCACGACGCATGCAACTGCGTCGAAACGTCGAGTAAAATAACAAAGGTAAGCTCGAGCTTGTCTTTGATTATATTCGCGCCTATAAACCCGGTGAACAATATTGAGTAATAAATAAATTGTTCCATTTGAAGGCAACTATACAGAGGAAGAGGTCGTTCCAATACAAACGATCTATCCTTGTTTAATTGTGAACCCTGGGGGATCAGAATTAATGTGTTTTGTTTGACCCGGTTAAAATGGCGCGCGGTTAAACTACCCACTAGTTAACTAACTGTTTTAG
>SJJU01008926.1:0-25884 GCA_012932125.1 Conopomorpha cramerella | reverse complement strand
AGAATCAGAATCAGAAAATTTTATTGCCATAACTGTTGTTACAATTGCAGATGGTATTACAGTAGGTATGTTGTGTCAAACAGTTTATCCATTTCGGACATGCAAATGATAGAAATAATAATAGGTATTACATTTAAAAATACACTTATACACTTTTATATAATTAGCATTTTGTACATTGAATATATTAATATTATTTACATAGGTAGGACACATAGATCAAGACAATTTTACATTACATAGGTAGGGTACAACCTTTCAGATTTTGAAATTTGGATCAAAATATTCCTTGATATTATAGTAGGGCCGCATCAATAACCAAGACCTCAGACATTATGTCCAAAACCAGCTTGGGACTTCACAATGATAAGAATAAAATTAAATATTTTATTATTTTAGAACTATTACTATTTTAAAATTTTCTTCATTACACGTATTTCTCTTCTGTAGATTATAGTTCTGAAAATGTCACTTGTGCAACTAGATGTCTAATATAAATTACAGATCGGAATCGGTCACTTTTATTCTAAAGCTTAATAACATACTTTGAGCAACTTATATGTAAGTAAAAAAAGTTTACTATGCCCCAACAAGGTTCATGTTTGATACTTTTTAGTGTGTAATGTCTTATTTTCAACACGAGTTCAAGAAATGATATGTATGGTTTATGTTTTTATTTTACGAGCTAATTAGAAAAATTAACAAGCTTACTTGGATGTAGAGTGGGTACATGTTGTGCCAATCTGTCATCTTTCAACATGTGGAGTAGAGTTGTCTTGCCCGCATTGTCCAAGCCCAGGAACAGCAGTTTACCCGACTTCTTCCACAAACCTGTAGTAAAAAATCACTTAAACACAACCTCATGATTAAACCTACAAACTTTGCTATGCCATCAGCACCTTGATTTTGTATCCCCTCAGCTCAAAAGTCCAGATTTGGGCATCCCAAATGTTAAACATACAATGTAACATTAATCCAATAGGTGAATCAATTACAGACATTCAAGGTTTTGAATATCTGCCTATATTACAAGCCATTTAAAAGTTCCAAGGACTCTAAGACTAAAGACAATAGCAGTTTTAATGTTATCACTTTGAATATTTAGCACTTGATTATTTTAATTTACTTAAATGACACATTTACATATGCAGGACTACATATAATCGCTTGATAAATGTGTATAACTGATCATAGGCAATTAGAGGCATGTTATTTCACAAAAACATCTAATGGGGTAATATTTAGATAAAAGTTAATTTGAAAATACCACAGGTCAGGGTAATGATGATAACCAGTGTATTGTAACCTGCTTTGAACTGCACTAAAGTTATTACAGTTCACTTGTCCTGACTATTTACACAAGTGTTTCTTTACATGCTCATCCAGTGTAAAGCACAATATGACTGGACATCTCATGTGTTCAAGATTCTTTAGTGATAATTCATAATAATTCATGTTCACATTCTTAATTTTTCTGTATGAATTGGAGCATAAGTTGGAGATGAGGAAACTCTTGGGAAGAATACATACCCAAGAAACCCAGAACGCCTGTGAACCAGTCCAAGAGGAACATTTTGAATCTGAAATAAAGGAGAGCAACTTTATTTATCTTTGTCCTTCCCACAAAGAAGCAGCTAAGGTTCAGAAGACGCACGATGACTTGACACTCGTGAGCTCTACGAGTGACGCACTTTCAACTCTTCAGATTATTCCATATCAGCCAACAGCGACGTGCAAATTGCAAGTATGTCGCAAACTAGTTCCGATCACATATTGCTACAAAATACAGGTATTACTGAACCGAGTTGAGTAACACAAGAGACGTCATTCTAGCTAGAAATATTGGTTCACAGTTCAGGGCACAATTGGTACTCACTTTATAAATTGAACTAGATTAACTAATCCTAAAGGTTTATCACAATTTATTCACAATACTATTATAACGAGAAGTCGCTAAAGGCGATATTCTCAGAAAATAAATCAACTGATGGATCCCCTCAGCAAATGATAGTTGGCAATAATGACGTACGCTACTTCCGGAAGTAGTATCTTTAATATTTTGTCTCTGGTTTTCAATTCGTTTAAAGTATTCGTTCATTCTTCATTCCTCTGGTGACCAGCTTTAGTTCTATTTCTATGGGCCAGATAAAGCATTAAAGCTATGAGGCTGAGTCGCAAGCTTTTTGAATTTTTTATGATTTAATTTATAGAGTTAGTGATAATAAATCTTGGATACTCAAAAAAAAAGATTGATCAGATTTCTACGTATAGGTACTAAGCCGCAAGCGTAGAGAGCTGTTTCACACCTGATTAGTTCTGTCATTCTCCTTTCGAATATTACTTACAACATTCTGATTTTATGCATTTTTTTTATTATACCAAGCAATGTACAAGCCGTTTACGTTATAGTAACTTGAAAGCAAAATTATTATTAATTAAATAATATTTTCAAAGCGTATTTCATTCATTCATTCGTAATTTTATAATAGCAACACTGACATGTTGTGTATTTCTTTCGTTTTTGACAGCTTTCTTTGAAAAGGTATCTTCATGGTTTTTATGAAATAAATATAATTTTTATGCAGAAAAATTGAAAATACAAATGTTGTGTAATAACTAAATTAGTGGAGAGTGAAACCTGTGACAAGTTTTAAAAGAATAACTTTGGATTGCCGAGATAATTTGAGGTTACTTGTGGTGTTATAAAGTGTTCCGTATTTCAGGCTGAACCATGGCTCCCAGGAAAAACAAAGTTGCAAAAGAGGAGGTCCAGGTGACCCTTGGCCCCCAGCACTTGCAAGGAGAAACAGTATACGGCGTGGCTCACATTTTCGCGTCGTTCAATGACACCTTCGTTCACGTTACCGACTTATCCGGTCGGGAAACCATTGCCCGAGTCACTGGTGGCATGAAGGTGAAGGCTGACCGTGATGAAGCTTCTCCCTACGCCGCTATGTTGGCTGCTCAGGTTGGTGTAGTGTTTCTTCTGTCCAGCTCTTGTTTGTTTACTATAAACTTATTCATGTTTTATAGGTTATGTTCAGAAAATTCTAATATTCTTGATAGTATACAACTTCATTTGCAAAAGCTGGTTGTTATTATTTCATCATCATCAGCCACCTGAGGCCTCCCTCAATATTTCATTGATGGATTCATGATGTTATTACTTACCAATATATTATTATAAAAGACCATTCAGCACATTCATACAGAATCTGAATACATCTCTCATTTGTAAGTCTAAAAGAGGCCCATGAGTCTATTGGTTCTAGAGGTTTTTTCTTCCCATAAGGGCCTTGTTTTATGTTTATGTATGCATGATAGGAGTGGATTCAAGTGTTATCTTGATTGATTTCTTGTTGTTATTGGGATAGATATGATTTGCGGGTTTGGTTTATTTCACCAACCCTGAACAACAGTGCCAAAATCTCTATGTGGGAAAGACAAACTGCTGGATAATATCTTTTGATATAATTTAGTTGAGGAGAGAACTTCATTCTGTTTACATTCCAAATGGTTGATAGTAAATTAGGGAGTGTTTTCTCTTGGATACTACAGTGAACATTACATTGTTATTATTTATATTTCAGGATGTTGCTGAGAAATGCAGAACCCTGGGGATCACAGCCCTCCACATCAAACTGCGAGCCACTGGTGGTAACAAGACAAAGACACCAGGACCTGGTGCTCAGTCTGCTCTCAGAGCTCTGGCCCGTTCATCAATGAAGATTGGTCGCATTGAGGATGTCACCCCAGTGCCCTCAGACTCCACTCGCAGGAAGGGTGGTCGTAGAGGACGCAGGTTGTAAACTGTTAGATTAAGGTTACTGTGGACTTTAAATAAAGAGGTTTACGGTATGTTTTGTTTTATTTTCTGGTAACCAATCATAAATCATTCACAAGTTCAAAACAAGTTTGTGCAGATTAATTTGATTACCTATTGCAGCACAACTAGTGCTACCAAATACCATTTTCTTTGACATTGCTAAATGCTAAGCTTTTTAAAGAAACATGCATGAACAGATTAGTAGGTTAAACTGGGTATTATGGCTCAGAATTTGTGCTAATAATTTCCAAGTTTAGATCTGAGTAACACTGTCATGAGAGTATGTTACTGTTGTCACACATACTTTTTGAAATTATGCCAATCTCTAGTGTGCACTTGTAAGTATGAATATTGCTAACTCAATATTTCTTACCGGGTATATGGCGCGAATATGAGAAGGTTAATGTGTGTTTCATTAAAAAATGATGGATATTGCTAGTTTATTATTCTAGTATGACCATGCCTCAAAGAATGTCGGGTGTCGTGGTCGTCGATATACTGCGTATAAAAGGACCCCGAGCAATTTTTTTTTTTTTTTTTTTTTTTTAATTTATTTAGGTTCACAAACAACAATACATTGTTTATACAGCAAGTACTTAAATAAACTAAGATAAAGATTGGTAAATGTATTGCCTACACCATGAACCACTTATTAATAAAGTAAAAGTAGATACATAGACAAATGTTAGGTAAGTACAATAATAAGGATAGTTTTATTTTTATTTTATTTAATTGTTTTTTTGCAATGGTCTTGGAAACATTGATGGGCTCGTTATCGTTAGTGTGGCCAGGCCATAATTCCGTAACACATAAGGTTAGATTAGTATTGCATGTAAAATGAGATCCCGAGCAATGAATGGTCAGAAACCTTGGGCTCGTCAATATGAACAACGTTTACTATGGCGACAGGACAATTTTTTTATTTTGTATGGAGGCAATTTTTTTTTTCTTTTCTCTGTATTGTCTCCATAGTAAAAGTTGTTCATATTGACGAGCCCAACGTTTCTGACCATTTATTGCTCGTGGTCTCATTTTACACGCAGTACATTTACGGAATTATGGCCTGGGGGCCAAGTCTGCTACCCTCTTGTAGTTGCACCGCTCTGGCATCGTAGCGGCAAACAATGTCCAAAGCTGTTTCACTATGGACGACAGTGAAATGAAAGTATGTAATGAAGCCAGCAAGGCATATCGTTTGCCGATGCCAGAGCAATACAACTACGAGAGTAAAGCAAACTTAGGCCCCTGGTCAATTAAGGATTACACCCTGTATAGTAAGTAGTAACACCGGAGCATCACAGAGTAATAAGTGGAGTGCTAGATTAGGCGTAGTGGTACTATAGACATGTGACCTAGGCCACTATATGTGACGGCTAAACTTCCTTACTTCAGAATTTGTGACAAGGAATCCCTCTTTCTTTCCCCAAAATGACTACTTAAGTCATTTTGGGGAAAGTCGGCTATTGAGGAATAAACATTTCTTACAACTTGTCCCGCTATGCCAAAATTGTCAAATTTGCTTCTCAGAGATCACTAGATGCCAACTATTGCCAACAATCGGTCAAAGCCTATTCTTTATTTGTTTCCAATGTCAATATGCCAACTTTATTTTTTTGTAAGGATTAACAATAAATCAAAAAGTCTACATTCAGTGATCTCCTGTAAGTAAATTTTTAAATATTGGCATAGGGGTACGGACCCGTGCTTCTTCACCTCGCTGTTTCACCTGGGTGAATCACGGGATATGTACTAGGGTCCGTCCTCCAACCGACAATGACACCAAAGTAATGACAGACACGAAGTACAACCGTGTTCTGAAGTCTTTAAGTATTTAAAGCATTTTGTCTTAAAAATATTTTTAATAGATATATTTTCGTTCTATACATATATTATTTGTATGAGTTGTTCTAATGAACAGCCAGTGCTTCACCTGGGTGAAACACGGGTGTGCGTTACCCCAGCCAGATTTTGTCGAAAATCACTTTTTTTTTTAAGTAGATAATTAGAAGCCCAACTTCTTCAATTGTTGTGCTGATTTTTAAATTTGTTTTGCTTATGGTTTTTTAGTTATTTGACAAAAACAGATCTAGCTGGCGTAACGTTACCCCAGCCAGATGTTTTGTTAATTAAAGGGTTTATTGAAATAAACTTTAGGTACATAATTAGTATTCTGAACGAGGTAAATGTTGCCTGTTGTTGTTGTGTTGTAAAAAAAAAAGTGATTTTCGACAAAATCTGGCTGGGGTAACGCACACGAAACACGGAACCCGTGCATACCCCGTGGTGAAACAGAGGTGAAGCACGGGTCCGTGCCCTGGCATAGCGAGACAAGTTGTACGAAAAGTTCAATATGTACCTAGTCATTGTGGGGAGAGTCGGCATTGAGGGACTAAATCCTTCTGAGGATTTAGGCTTAATCGACTGAAAGTGCCAGCACGAAAAACGACTTTTCGCTGGTCTCTCAATCTCAGCAACGGAAGTGATTTTGACAAGTGTTTGTATATCAACGGCCGTCAGTATCTAAGGACAGTGGTACCGTGGGGAGTAACAGGTACACAATTATCCTCAAAATTCCTCCTGCTTGGTATGAAATAAAACAAGCAAATAAATGCTAAGTCATTATATTATTGATAGGAAAATAATGTAGGTAATATAAAATACTAATGTATAGTACAATATGAAATCATTTTATAAACAACAATGTCAAAATATATCTGACTTATACTATATCAGGTGATAAACATCCAGTCAATTGTATACTTTGTCTCAGTGAAATGGGAATGCTTAAATACATGAAAAATGAGGTTGAAGAGTCTGCTACAAAAACTTGAAATATCACTTATTCTGAATACATGCCCAAATATTTACATCATTATGATATTGCACTTGTTAAACTTATATTAAACGTAACATATTAATTAGATGGCGATCTCATCTAAATTTGAGTGTCTGATTTCTCTACCCTACTACATAATTTATTACATTATTCCAGAAAAGAATAACACTTAAGTGCACCTTACCATAAAATAAAACACTAGTTTATATCACAATGCTTCAATAAACTCTTCTCGAAAAACATATTCAGATCCTATTTATATGTATATATTTTTTGACAGTCGCAATGATGCCACGTGACCGTCTGTTCTGTCAATTGATTTCGTGTAGAAGTAATACAGTGATTTAGGTACTGCATACCGGTCGAAGGATACATTTTGTTGTGGTTTTTCCACATATTTATTTAGTTTCGAGGCCCACTTCAGCTATATATGACGCACAGCAAAATTATTGTGGCACCGTGAGCCGCTGCCGAGCTCTATGGCCCCAGCACAAACGACAAGTAAGCATTTAAATCACAAAACCTATGTATAAACGCATGTATGTGATTTATTTGTCTACATTATGTGAGGTAATATCACATTTTCAAACTATACCCTAATGCTTTAATATTATTACACTACCTAATTATATCGCGGGAACTTTAAAATTCCATCTAAATAATGGTATTTTTTGGGTAATACAACCATTACATAGTATAATATATTTTTTAAATTGGTTTTAAAATTTTGATATTATTCAGCTAAAATAGTGAACACTTTTCACGGCACAACGAATGAAAACCGACGTCTAATATATTCTATATAATACAATACTAGCGTACTTAAATATTATTGTGAGAAGGCGGAGGCACGAGCGGCGCGGCCGGCACAGAGCCGGCACTAAATGCAAACGCCAGTAACAAACACGCAACACCACAGCCCACGCACTCATACACCAATTCATAAAATAAAATAATAAACTTCGCAAATACATATATACCAATAACGGCCACCGACACGATTATAATATAACATTCAAAACGTTCACTATCAAATAAAAATATCTAATACAAAAAAGAAAAGAAAACATCTTTGAAACAAATCATTAAACTGAATCAAACGTAAATACTAACTACACTGTACCCTCACGATTATCAGAGATCGGATACGTCCCAACCCGTTGATTTCGGACGTTGGTAAAAATCATAACAATAAACTACAACTACGTATTACCTATTTACAAAGAAAAGAATGGTTTATTTAGACTGCGGTCCGTCTGTGTACAGTCGGCCAAGAAAATGGTTAACATTCATACGAATAACATTAGAAAAGAAATTTCATTTATTCTTTGTCACATTACGAAAGTGTCACCGTATTTATAGTTACGCAAGAACTGTCATAAAAAAATTATAGACCACTTTTAGGCAGACTGTACTACTGATATTTTGTAAGCTATTTGATTTCTTCGTTAATTACACGTGATTTCAGCTTGTAATGTTGCGACGCACGTGTCAGAGTGACCGCGACCTTTCAGTCCTTTGTTTGTATTGTCCGTTTGTTTGTAGATATAGGCTCAGTATCTAGTTCATCCATTTGCGGCAGTTCGGAGCTCCGCACATACACATGATCTTGTGCGCGTCGTCTTCGATGTCAAACTTGTAGTCATATGCCAACTGTAAAAAAAGAAACAGTTTAATTATATATACTATCTATCATAAAGAGGAACGACTTAAATGTTTGACCTGAATAGGCTCAGAAATTACTAGACTTATTTTTAACCCCCGACGCGAAAACGAAAGTTTGACGTGTCAGTGTGTGTATGTGTTTATCTCAGGCAACGTAGCTACCAAATGGATAATCCGATTTTAATGCGTTTTTTTTGTTTGAAAGTTGATTTGATCGAGCGTGTACCTACCTATATGTTTGATCGATATCTGTTCATTGGACAATTTGTTCAAAAGTTATGAGGGTTGAAAGTTGGGAAAAAAAAGTCTACTTTATACAAATTTCTTCAAGTGGGGTATCAAATGTAAGGTCGTGCCCATACGAATATTTGAAATCGGTGATATTATTACATTTCACTGTTGGTTTCACAAAGTAAGCTCCAAAGTAACCCAGACGTAAAAAAATCTATACAATAAGATTCACGTCTTTTCACAAAAAAAAGGAACATAATGTGATATGAGATCAATTATAGGGTCAAACATCTCGTGGTATTAGCTGGTTTCTATATAGATCTCAGTTCTGTGTATAATGGTACCCCAGTGGTACAAAGGGACTATACAAGATGGCGCCACGCCGTCCTGTCCGTGTATCAATGAGCAAACATCGAATTGTAAAGTACCGTCACAGACACAGAAATGAAAATGAGCAAATCTAGTTACCTCTTCGCCGCGCGCGATCCTCCGCTTGGCGAATATGATGATGCGCTTCTGGCGGTCCACCTCGACGCACTCGGCCACGCAGTTGGGCTGGCACGAGTGGTTGATGTAGCGCGCCAGCCCGCCGCTCAGCGTCGCGTCCACCACGCGCCGCGAGTCCAGCCGGAACATGTAGATGCCGCGGTTCTGCACGACATGGATTTGGAGATCACATTTTGGTCGGAAATGAGACACTGTTAGATGTTAGATTCTGTCTAGTTTTAATTCTTAAATCTAGTGGTTATATATTATTTAGTTATCACTGTAGTTAGTACGTCAATCACGTACTAACTGTGTCCAATCTAGGTTATAATATATTTATCTAAATGAGTCATTATATGTGTTTCGCCACAGGACAACTTAGCGGTGGCGTACACGGGCTTTTACGACAAGGTAGGCAGTAATCCCCAAGGATTGGCACCTATGTATAGGTAAATTGTCTTTACGAAATATAGGTACCTACATATCTACTCACCCACAAAACACATGACCTTCGTTAGCCTGTGTCGTGAGTACAACAAAAGAAGATCTAGCAAAAACTCTATTATTAGGTCGGGTAGCCAAAATACTAAAGTAGGCAGTGTCTGTTTGCCTATATGGTGTGCACGCCACTGCAACTTAGGTTGTTTACTGAGTTTTTTTATGACATGAATATTGAATGAATATTAAATTCACTATTTTTTATTTTATTGTTCTGAAGATTTGGAAAAATAGATAAATTTGGAAGTAATGCTTATTTCTTCTTTAAAAGAAACCTATGTTGAGTCGATCAGAGTAAATTAAATTGTTCCTGTGTCCACTCACGTCGAGGACATATACACATTGTCTTTTAATTAAGTTTTTGGACAATTCCGAGAGATATTAACGAACTTCCCGTAGGCCATTTATGATTCATTATAGCGAAACCGGAGGTGTCCTTTTTGGAAAACTGTTCATTATTAACTATAGTGGTTTAAAAATCTGAAATAGAAATAGGCAGTAGAGTACTTCTAAAAGGAGTTTGAAGTTGGGACCAGCATTCTCTGCAGAGACGCGCAGACAACGCAACATCATAGATGTAGGTAGATAGTCTTTCTCGGAGAAGTTAAAGAATCCCAAAAAAAAATCTGTAAGACTTTAGACAACCTATTGGTATTCAAGGACCATAGTAAGTCAGTTATGAAAGGCAATAAGTGTTATTTTACCTTGGCCTCGTATTGTTTCTCTCGTATCTCGGCGAGCTCTGAGCGGATTATCTCTCCGATGTACTCGATCACCATCGTGTGCTTCTCCAGGTCCCGCGCGGCGTACAGGCCTAGACCCTGGATCTTTGACCTGGAAGTGATAGAAAAAAAACATTAAGGACCAAGTTATACTGTATAAACATAATTAATTGAAATGTTATTCTGACAAGCGGTTTGAGGATATTGAAAAATGTGTAAAAAAATGTGCAGAGATTTATTTATAGAAAGTTGAAACAAATAATGATTGACGTTGGCAACAGTCAAAATGGCGCTAGTGTTGATCTAGTGAAATGACACAGTGACGTCACGTCGTCGAATCGTCATTGTAAAAAAAAAATCTTATGCGATTCGAATTACTACAGCGCCTATTTATTCTAACTACTATTGGACAACCTTATCTTGACGCATAATAAAACAAAGGGATACACCAAGCCGGTTGTTGCTCTTTGAAGAAGCAGTAGGTATGTTCTAGTGGCAGCAGAGTGACATAAGGATGAAGGTAGTAAGGTACGTACCTGGCGAGGTAGACATTGTTCCGCCAGTCGAGCTTCATCTTCTTGTACTGGCTGGACTTGGTGTGCACGAACTGCTTGGTGTAGGGGCAGGCGGGGCTGTCGGCGACGGGCGCGGGCGCGGCGGGCACGCGGCCGGCGCGCCCCGCCCCGCCCCGCGCCGCGCCGCCGCGCCCCGCCCGCGCCTCGCCGCGCGCGCAGCCCGACGGGTTCACGGCCAGCCCGCCCTCCAGCAGCGCCGACCGCCCGAACTTGAAGCGGTAGTCCGACAGGGTCTCGATGCCTGCATAGGGTTTCAGGGAACGTTCACTACGATGTTTCTAACTCCTATAGCTGTTTTGTCGATATCAAACCCTCATCATCATCAGCCACATAACGTCCACTGCTGGACGAGGGCCTCCCCCAATGAGATTCGTCATTTGGGGCGAAATGCCAGTAATCCAGTATCAAACCCTAGTGTATGCCTAGTTTCTACAACTGCTCAGCTCAATAAAGTCGTTGATAGTGCGATATTTTTTTTGTGCCCATTACATCACCCATATAAAGCTCTTTCGTTAATCGACTTTCATCCATTCTCTCCATATGCCCAAACCACCGAAGAATGCCCTTTTCAATCTTACTCACTGCATCTTCTTTCAAACCGCAACTTTCTCTTATCACACTATTCCTTATGCTGTCATTCAATGTCACGCCTTTCATGCTCCGCAATGACCGCATTTCTACGGCATTGACTTTACTTTTATGCTTCATGGAGAAATATACTATGATATTAATTGAATATACTTACATCCAAAATAATTCTCTTACGGGCCATGTAACGCTGATTTTATGTCATGCATGGCATACACACAAAGCGACGCCGAACAAGTACACACATCAAAAGTGTCCAGGGATCAAGTACATTTTAGAAGATTGCAATCAAAAATATATTTTACAAAAACTGAATTCATTCATCATTTATTCAAAATGTGGTGATAAGTCATTCATACAGGCATGGGGAATTAGGTAGGAGACCAATCCAGAAGATTAGATTTGAATTAAATAAATTACTTTTTTTTTTAGAGCTAAAAATGTTCTTGATCCCTAAACACTTTTGATGTGTGTACATGAAGTCTTCGAGTAATAATGTTGTGAGACAGCGCGATACCTCGCACATCTAAATGAGTAGCTGTAACGCTATACCGACACACAATATATACAATAGTTTGTAACATGTAATATGGTCCCGCCATATTAGCCGTAGAACCGATGACCGTTGGGGAAAACGAGTTCTCGAGTGGAGACCGCGTCTCGGCAAACGGAGTGTAGGTCGCCCTCAGGCAAGGTGGATTGATGATATACGCAAGATGGCTGGCAGAAGCTGGATGCGAGAAGCCGAAAACAGATCACAGTGGCGTGCAATTGGAGAGGCCTATGTCCAGCATTGGACAAGTATGGGCTGATGATGAATATGGTCCCTGGGCCTATTCGCACTAAAACCAAGACACGTCAAGAGACAAGAGGGGAGGACTTACCGGGCAAGCTCTCTAGAACGCGAACGACAGCGGGCTCCGTGAGACCGAACAAGTCCTCGCCCGTCACGTAGTTGGGCCACAGCTTCAGCACGCCCTCCTCGGTGCGAGCTTCGCGCAGTGCCACCACTGCCTCTAGGATCTACGAATTATACAATTGAAATATAAGTATTTCAAATAATGTTGTTCAAAACAATGGGGAAGAAATCGCGAAATTAAATGCAGATGGCGCTGCGTACGCTTGACCCATGCAATTAGTCAAGCAATTTGTTAAATGAACTTGTAGTGTAGTGATAATAGATTAGCAATTTCTTCTACATTGGGTCCATATTCAAAGTAATAAAAAAAAATAGTATGAACGTTAACTAAAGGGTCAAGTCTGTTACGTAATAGTAGTTCGATAGTAATAAATAGTTTACAAAGGCGTAGTACACAGTTTACATTGGAGTAGAATTAATACATTAATGTATTCAAAATTGCACAAAACATTTATTACAAATTGTACAATTGACAATGTTAGGTTGCAGAACGCTAATAAACGCTCAGAGATGTTATAGTTGTATCTCGCTCTTTTAGGTCACGAGAGAAGGACAGTAGTACAAAACAACAGGACTAAAGTTAAAGGTAAAGTTTATTCTGATCTATAATGTGTTGGTAAGGATTTGGGACAATTGGGACAATTAAAAAAAAATGTTCGTTGAAGTCCAAGAATGGTTTATCAGACGAGAAAATTTCTAATAATTGTTGAGACAATCTTAAAAACAGCCCCTTTCTTTTGCACACAAACGTTTTGTAACTACAATGTAGAGTCAATTTGAACTTTTTTGGCGAAACAAATCGCATAGTTAGAACAAAAAGGGCCCAATACGAAACATGCTGATTTTGTAATTTAAGTTTTGTATCTTTTGTGTTAAGGTTCAATTCCATAAAATGACACATTTTGTTTTGTGTCACTTTAGTTCTAACAGTGCGAAATGTTTGTCGGGACAGCTTTATTTATTTGTTTATTTGTCTTAGGAAAACAAACAGCTGTAAGTACAACTACATAAATAATGGAAATAACATTTGTACAACGTAGCCTAATCAGTTTTAACATATTAATATAATTGGTTAACAATGCCAATAGTTTAACTGTAGGTTATATAAATTCATGTAATTGGAATGTAAAAATTATGACATAACTAGCAAACCCGGCGAACTCCGTTTCGCCACCAGATGAGTTCGTTTCGTTTACCCGCTTTTCTGTTGATTTTTTTCCTGAATTTTCTTTGCTATAAACCTCACGGAGCCCGAGACCTTTCCAACGAATGCAAAACCGTGGAAATCGGTTCGTGCGTTCTGGAGTTCATCAGGGAGGAAAATCCGACTTATTTTTTTTTATTACATAATAATATTTAGCTAGTAGTGGTAGTCGTACCTTAGCCCAGGCGGCCTTGGGCGTGGAGGCGGCGGTCTCGACGGCGTTGTCCTGGTCGCGCACGTGGAAGCGCGGCCGACCCTCCAGCTCCGAGATCCAGCACACGTAGCGCGCGCGGGACAGCGCGCTCGTCGTCGACCAGTAGAACCGCACCTGAGGGGGTGAGTGGGTGGTGATCACATCAATATTCTGCGGCTGCCAGTTACTATTAGCTAATGAGAATATGTTTCCCTAACTAATAACTAAACAAATGGACCTGGATCGATACCTACAGGAGCGGCAGGAGGTGATCCATAATAGATAGGAGCGGAAGACTTGGATGGAGGCCTTTGCCTAGCAGTAGGAAACAAGTCAGTTTATTTAAAAAAAACAAGAGTCTTTCTCTTTTGAAATTATCTCTGAATACCTACCGATCAAGACCGTTGTGAGGTGTTTTTTTTTTGTTTATTTAATTCAGAACAACAATACATAGTCCATAATTGATTGTTAATAAAACTTAACAATATGTTAGTAGATGTAGATGATACGGGGCGTTTCCGCAACTCACCGTCCAGTGCGCCTATTGTACTGATTGATTTAGGTGGCGCTACTCCAACCACCCCAGCTCCTCGAGGAACCGTAACAAACCCTTTGTGTCCTTGATGATCTCCTGCAGGGATCGTCGCTGTTCTAGATGAGTTAGTAAGATAAATGCTATGTATTCATTCAACCGTGAATAATACTCACAATTTTGTAGCCAATAGGGTAGATGTAGTTGGGAGTGTGGAAGGCGTGCAGCTGGTGCGGCAGCAGGTGTCCGGGCGCGAGGAAGATGAGGCCGCCCACGCGGATCAGGTGGTTGGTGTCCGAGTGCAGCATCACGGAGGCCACCTGCCGCTGCTCGTCGCGGGACACGTACACGCGCCGCTGCACCGACAGCGTCGTCAGCTCGTTGTCTTTCTCGCCCTGGGGTGAACGCCATCATGGTCAAGCACTTGTATACAAGCATTTGTATACATAGTAGGCAATAATTCCAAGGATTGACTCCTATGTATAGGTAACATGTTTTTACGAAATATACCTAGGTACCTCTACTTACAAAAAAAACACAGTAATTCGTTAGTCTATGTAGTGAGTACAACAAAAATAGATCTAGCAACAACTCTATTATTAGGTCGGGTAGCCAAAACACTAAGTAAGGTAGGCAGTGTCTTTTTGCCTATATGGTGTGCACGCCACTGATAAATGGGACCATTTAAGCAAGGATACACGGTGTAATGAAAGAGAAGGGGTGTAGTAGTAGGTACCTTGGGCGCGTGCGAGGCGCAGAAGGCGGTCTTGTTCTTGTAGAAGACGCAGTTGTCCTTGACGGCGCAGCCCAGGTGGTAGACGGAGCCGCAGCGCACCTTGAAGCAGCGCACGGTGGCCCCGAGGCGCTTGCAGGCGGCGCAGGAGGCCGCCGAGCCGTTGGCCAGCGCCGTGTCCACGTTGATGAGCGCGCCGCTGACGGTCTCGTAGACGCCCTCGGACCAGAGCGCGCAGTTGAGGTGCACCCAGCGGTCCACGTCGCAGTTGAGCAGGCGCGCGGGCCCGTCGGGCACGGCGTCGCCCTGCAGGCCGCACAGCTGGCAGCGGCGCGCGTCCTCGCGGGACACGGGCGCCAGCGCCACGCCGGCGCGGCACACCAGCTCCGTCAGCTCGCGCTCCGTGGGTCGCTTGGCGCGCGCCGCCGTCGCCAGGCAGCCGGCGCGCCACACCACGTACTTGGTGCTGCGCGGCTTCTCCGCCTCCACCACCCCCACACCCGCCTCGCTCTTCAGCTCGTCGTCCAGCGCGCTCACGTCGTCGCCCACCTCCTTCATCAGCTCGTCGTTGTCCAGCCCGTCCATGAACGACAGGTCCATCTTCTCGTCCTTGATGTCGGGCTTTATGTCGAGGTCGTCCGTCTCCATGCTCTCGGTGGACGCGGTGTCGAAGTCGTCGCGCTCCTTCGACAGGTTGGCGTCGGCGTCCGACTTGTCGTCCTTCACCGCACATTTGGATTTGCCGTCGAGTATTATGTTCGTAGGTCGCCACGCAAATCTCTCGTAGCATTGGGTGCTGCAGAAGAACAGTTCCGAGTCGCTGTCGTGAACGATGCCTTCCTTGTTAGCGGACAGCAAGGGGAACTCGGAGGCTTTGGCCCTGACGACGGAGTCGAGTATGACGACGTCGCAGTGGCGACAGAACTTGGCGGCACCGTTGAGAATGCTCTGTATGTCGATGGGCGTGCCCTCCTTGCCGTCCTTGCCCTTGGAGCGGTAGAGGCCGAGCTTGTGCGAGGGCGGGGTGGCGGTGCGCTCGATGATCTGGTAGGCGGTGGGCGGCGGGATGTGCAGGATGCCGGCCAGCTCCTTGAGCACGCCGAGGATATCCTCGGCGGCGCCGGAGGTGAGCGTCAGCGTCACGGTGACGTTCTCGTTGGCGTCGAGGTGGTCCGGGCGCAGGGCGTGGTCGGGGCGGTCGGCGAGGTCGGGGCGGTCGAGGCGCGGCTTGACCCGTAGCGCGAGGGGCGGGGCGGGGGGCAGCGCGGGGGACGCGCGTCCCGACCCCGCCTCGCTGTCGTCGCTGTCGGCGGCGCGCAGGCCGGGGAACTCCTCGCCGCCCTCCCACATCAGCCCCTCGGGGCTGGAGCAGCTCACAATGCTGTCGGGCGTGTCCGTGTCGCGCTCCTTGCAGATCAGCTCCAGCTTCTTCTCCTCGGGGTCCTCGTCGAACTCTATGGGAGGGAACTCCTGGTCGTAGAACCCTCGCTGTGTGCTGGCCTGTTGCTTCTCGGGCAGCGGCTCTTCCTCGCCGAATGGTTTCGTGTTGTAGTAGTCGCCCACGTTAGGAATCCGCGCATTACCAAATTCGCCCAATAGATCGCCTTTGAGCATGTCGTAGTCTTTATTCTTCAGTTTGGTGAGATCGCCGGAGCCGAAGAGCGGACACACGGCATAATTTGTAGTTAACGGCGGCTCCTGTATCTGCATGGGAGGTAGGAGACGCAATTGAGCCATCAAGTTATCGATGAAGGTATCGTAGTCCTCCTCATAGCGCGAGCCCTTGCGCGGCCGCTTCTTAGAGGCGGCGGTCAGGTTGTTCTCGGCCGCCGCCTTCATGTTCATCTGCATCTGTCGTCGCTTCTTCTGCTGATACTCGCGGCGTTTTCGTTTCTTTGCTTCGGACGGTGTTTCCGGGGCATTCTCCACCGAAGGATCCATAGAAACGCTCTCTGGGTACTCCTCTTTCATCGGTTGATCTAGCTTGCAGGGGTCCGAAGCGGTCGATATTCCAGACGTAGCCGACTGCTGCGAACTCTCGTCCAACAGTTCTTTCTTCACATCCATCGGAGTGTACGGTCGATGAACGGGGCTTTGCTGTGGCGGCGCCACTTCCTTCTTCACAATGTGCTGCATCTGTTGGTTTTCGACGCTCATCGGGTACATCTGCATAGTTTTCATGGTAGGGGAAGTCTCGGGGAGCGGTGTGGTTTCCTCCTTGGGCATGACCTTGACGGCGGGTTTGCGGATGTCCATGAGCGACTGCGTAGAGGTGTGCACGAGCGGCGACATGGAGGCGGGGCGGAAGGGCGCGGGCGGGGCGGGGGCGGGCGCGGGCGCGGGGCGCGGGGAGTGCTTGGGCGCGTCGGCGTCGGGCGCCAGCGCGAGCGTGGGCGGCGGGATGGAGGGCCGCGCCAGCTGCGCCTCCAGCGAGGGGATGGTGCCGAGGGCGGGCGCCGTGCGCTGCAGGGCGGGCGGCCGCGCCGGGACCGCGGAGGACGCGCTCGTCGTCGTCTGCAGTAGCTGCTTCAGCAGCACGTTCTGCGACTCCTCGCCCTTTTGCGCCGCGTTCAGCTGCTTGTTCGCCTCGCTGGTCGAGTTGTTGGGGTCGTCGGTCTCCATTGGCTCCGACTTGACAATGACGGACTCGACGCTGTGGCGTTTAGTGGGTTGAATGTGACCGACCACTATGTCGCTCTTCGGTTCGTCGGTGGACTTGGAACGTTTGAGCGGCGAGGTGAGCTGCGTGTGTAACAGTTTCGATGACGTGATAAAGCTCATGGTGGATGTAGGTTTGGCTCCCGGCACTTGGCACATAGGCGATCCCACTATGTGTTGAGTCCTGACCGTAACGTTGGGGGCGGGTTCTTTGGTCATGACGGGTCTAGACGTCATGACGAGGGCGGGCGGTTGACTGGTGGTGATGCCGTGCGGGCTGTAGGGCGCGCTGGTTGTCTGCCGTGCGGGCTGCAGCAGTGTATGGCCCAAGATGCTCGTGGTGAGTGGTTGGTTCTTTTGGAAGTTGCCACTAGTCGTCACGGTGTTGGTATGTATCATGGTGGCGGCGACCGACGCGTTGTGAATTTTTGACAGCGCCGGCATCTGTATTACCTGAGACGCCCCAGTTGTGACGCTCGGTTCCTCCGACAAGTTGAAGCTTTGATTGGAGACTAGAGGCGACTGCGCAGGAGATTTGATCAGTGAACCCTGCATGCCTACAGGCGAGTTTATTGGTGATACTGAGGGGGAATTCCTCTGAGACATGGTGGAGAGCGTGTTGACTCGAGATCCTATCACTTGTCCCATGTGCACGTCGCTGTTCGGGGACGGCATTGCCGGTTTCTCTACCCTCTGCACAGGCGAAGGTCTGGGCGGGGGCACTTCCACCTTTGAGGACGGAAGAAGATTCTCGAAATTAACTTGTGTGGGAGTGGTTGCCTCGGACACTCTCACTGGCGCGGTGACCGGCGGCGGCTCCACTTTACCCGCGTTGGAGTGCAGCGAGGACATGATGGTTCGAAGCTGCTGAGAGACGTTCGCCATGTTGGAGGTGAGCTCGGCGGGTTGCGACAGCGGCGACAGCTGGGGGACGTTCGCCGACTGCAGGTTGAGTCTCTCCGGCTGACTCTGAATGGGCATTATGGGTTCCTGCGGCGGCTCTTTCGTTACAGGTGCTGGTTCTGGTTTCTGTACGACTGCGCTGGGCTGAGTCGCCGGCACTTTGGGCGGTTGTTTGCCCGAAAATGTTTTAGGCTCGTCAATGTTCTCCAAAATACTATAGATGTCTTCGAAGCTCTCGACATGTTTGGGTGCGCCCTCGTTAACGTCGGCATGGTCGTGCATAGTTATGTGGTTGAGGTACCGCTCCTGCGAGGGCGTCGGTGACGGTATTGAGATCTGGACCGACTCTTGCGTCATGTCCGAAGTTATTTGCATGTTAGAGTCTATCACCATTTCTTTGGTTTGGTTGGCGATCGCTTTGATCGTTTTGACTACATTCTCTTCGTCTTTGGTGGTTTGACTAGCAGGAGTCTTCGGGGGTGAGGGATCCGCCAGGGGCTTGTTGTACGACAGAAGGATATTGCTCGGTATCTCGTCCTCGGGCTTGTCCTCGTCGTCCCCCTCCATAATGTTATCGGGTATTTTCTCTGGTATCGGATCGGGGCTCTTTATGTCTGATTTACCAAGAAGTAGTGGTGGCCTCTCCGTGAGACAGAGCGTGTGAGGTAGTTCTGTTTGTTGACTGATCTCGGACTCTATGTCAAGGTCCTTCCGCGTCTCCACGGAGGGTCCGGGTTGCGGCAAGTCCTGGACGATGGAGTGCAGTTCCTTGTCGGTGTTGAGCTCGAGCACCACGGTGCTGTCGGGGGAGGCGGCGTCGTCCTGGAATATCTTGGCGGGCAGCGTCACGTCGTGCGTCACAGACAGGTTCGACAGCTTCGTGTTGGACAGGGACAGACCCATAGGTTTCTCAATGGTTTTAACGATCTTCTGTTTCACTTGATGCTGAGTCAATATCGATACAGGCACTCGAGAAGGCCCGGCGTTGGAAGTAGCGAGCGTTATGACTGGATTCGATTTTGGTACATTGGACGATATGACGCTGATCACTGAAGTGAGAGGTTTAGACAACGGCGTATTGGTCATGGTAATGTTGAGAGGCTGGGTATTAATATTGAGTGGAAGCTTCTTGATGTGAGGTTTGTGCTGCGGTAGGGTTTTAAGCACCGGTACGGAGATGGTCTGATTGGCGATGGAGACGGAGGCGAGCGTGGGGCGGCCCGGGTCCAGCACGGCGTTCAGCAGCGGCAGCCGCGGCGGCACCAGCTTGTACTGGTGCAGGGCGGGTTGTTTCGCCGCTGCGAGGCTTATCACCGCCACCGTCTTGGTCTCCGTCCGAGTCTCGGGCTGCTCCTCCTCCTCGTCGGGTTTTCCGGAATCGATGAGTTCCTCAAAGTCTTCCTCGGTGGCGATGAGCTCCGGCGGGTCAGCGGGCGAGGGCTGGTCCGGGGCGGTGGGGCGCGGCTTGCGCTTCAGTATGGAGACGTTCTCGAGGTGCGGGCGCCGCTCCTCGCCGCCGCCGCCGCCCAGCAGGCCGGGGCGGCGGAAGCGGAAGCCGGGCGGGAAGGGCGCGCAGTGGGGCGCGCCGCCGCCGTGCTCGGGCCCGCCGGGGGTCATGGGGGGCGCGGGCGGGGGCGGGGGCGGCGCGGGGGACGCGGCGGGGGAGGCGCTGGGCGTGCGCACCAGCGGGGACCGCGACACGGAGGGGGACGCCGGCGCGCCGCCCATCGGGCTGTACTGCTGCCGCTGCAACATCTGCTGACGCTGCGACACAACAATAGTACGTTTTTAAATCAATATTTTTATGGTTTTCAAGGTTGGGTTACCACTATATGAATAGTGCATAAATGCTATCCTTACCGCCATCTCGTTGGCAGGGTTCCCTGGCGAAGGCATCGGCTGCGGGCTGCCGAGCGGAGAAGTCTGATTTCGTGCGTTGAAAGGAACACCCACTCGCATGCCTAGAGCAAAAGATCAGTTTTAATATTTAGAGGCGATCTTTCCATACGAATTGTTCACAATATAATTAAAAGCATTATTTCACCTTGTTGGTGATGAGGCGGGCGAGCGAACCGCGTGGGCAGTGGCGAGCATCCTGGCGCAGGGCGGGAGAAACGCGCTCCATTGTACTCCTGATACATAAACAATAGTAAGTATTTCCATTTTTTTAAGCAAAGTAAATGGTAACGTAGTTACACAGAAA
Source organism: Conopomorpha cramerella (assembly GCA_012932125.1). Taxonomy (NCBI): domain Eukaryota; kingdom Metazoa; phylum Arthropoda; class Insecta; order Lepidoptera; family Gracillariidae; genus Conopomorpha; species Conopomorpha cramerella. Next base: position 5,112 of record SJJU01008926.1, on the reverse strand, counting down.
GGATTCAATCCACAAAGTTACTTCGGAGATACTGAGCTTTAAATTTTGATGCACTATTGACCCACCATACATGTGGTTGAGTCAGGGTACCTACATACAAAATAGTGATCATTTTTGTGTAAATGTTTTTTTTTATATGATGGATATTATAATGTCTTAACTTAGCACCTTGGTATAGCTAACTCAATTATTTCGAGCAGTGTGGATTGAGTCCTGTCTGTGTAACTACGTCCAAACAAAATAGAAAAGAACACTCATGGTATTAATATGTAGGTACTTACGGTTTGCATCTGCGGCGAGTGCGAGGCGACGGGGCTCTGTATCTGCTGCTGCTGGTAGACCTGCTGCCCGGGGCTGGGCTGCGGCAGCTGCGGGCTGGTGCGCTGCTGCAGCTGCTGCAGGAAGTGCTGCGGGGACAGCGCCGCGTGCAGCGGGGACTGCTGCTGCCCGTGCAGCGGCGACTGCTGCGAGTGGTGCATGGGCGACGCCGTCTGCTGCGCGTGCATAGGCGACTGCGTCTGCCGCTGCATGTGCATCGGCGATTGCTGCGCCTGCTGCATGTGCATAGGAGACTGCTGAGTCTGCTGCATGTGCATCGGCGACTGCTGCGCTTGCTGCATGTGCATGGGCGACTGCTGCGCCTGTTGCATGTGCATCGGAGACTGTTGGGTCTGTTGCATGTGCATCGGAGACTGTTGAGTCTGCTGCATGTGCATCGGGGACTGCTGCGTCTGTTGATGATGCATGGGCGACTGCTGCATGGCCTGACCCTGCTGCACGTGTAGCGGCGACTGTTGCGAATGCAGCGGAGACTGCTGCGCGTGCAGGGGCGACTGCTGCGAATGCAACGGCGACTGTTGCGAGTGGTGCAGCGGTGAGTGCTGCGAGTGCAGCGGCGACTGCATGGGCGAGGCGAGGTGGTGCAGCGGTGACTGCAGCGGCGAGTGCGCGTGCGGCGAGGCGGCCGGCCGCGGCCCGCGCGCTGCGAACTGCACAACGCGGGGCCCGGCGCGCCCGCCCGCCCCCGCGCCCGCCGCGCCGCCCACGCCGCCCGCCCCGCCCGCCGCGCCGCGCACCACGCCCAGCTGCATGGGCCGGCTCAGCATCTGCTGGCTCATGCCTCCCGACATTGTCTGGCTCGTTGTGAACATTTGCCCCTGGCCCATTTGATTATCCTGCATTTGTTGCTGATTGATAACGCTCTGTTGTGCCAACTGCGGGTTGTTCTGGCGTTGCTTGGTTTCGTATTCCTAGGGGAAAAAGTTTGTTTTAGACTAGCATCCCAAAGATAACGGAAGTACCTAACAAATCGTGGAACTGAAACTTACCTGTATGAGAGTGGTATGCTGCTTGGCCTGCTTTCGTGCGGCCTCGAGGTGTTTCTGAAGCGCTTGCTGCTCGGTGGAGACGCGGCGCAGTTCCGCCGCGTCGTTCGGCATCAACTCGTTCCCGGACTTCCTCTGCTGCCGCTGCTTGCTGTTCAGCGACTGTAACACAGATAGCGTGCACTCTCGCGGAAAAGTCCGACGTTCATAAAGTGTTAGTGCTAACTCTAGGCCCGTATGTTAGAGACGCTAGGTGACGGTGCGACGCCGGCAGATCTGCGAACAGAGCGCACACAGACTAGACTAAAAGCGGCAACACGGAAGCGCACTACGACAGAGACTCACCTTGCGGATCTTGCGCAGTTTCTGCACCTCGGCCTCGTAGTAGCGCAGCTGTTCGGCGGCGAAGGCGTTGAACTGCTTGAGCCACTGCTCGTAGATGAGGCGCGAGTGCGGCTCGGCGGCGGACGGCGGCGGCGGCTGCGGCGGCGGCGCGCCCGCGAACAGCGGCACGGGCGGCGGCGGCGGCTCGCGCGCGCCCGCCCCCGCGCCCGCGCCCCCCCCCGCCCCCGCGCCCGCCCACACCCGCGCCCGCCACCGCCGCCGCCGCGCCCGCCCACTCGCCGCCGCCCGCCTCCTGCTCGCGCTTCTCCTGCTCCAGGAGCTCCTCCAGAAGCAACGGTTGCTCCTGGTTTACGTTCTGACGGTTAAATGTTTGTCACGTTCACGATATGTCTGTTGTTTGCTACCCGCCACCGTTCACCGGGTTATGCTGTTGTGTGCAAGCTGCGGGCTTTCCTTCGGTATTTCGATGAAATCCCGACTCATTCGGCATTCGACACAATACTTCTTGCAGTTAGCTAGCAAGCCACAGAGTGACGTTGACTCGACAGAATACAATGCAAGTTGGCAAAACCTAATCTGATAACCTGATCTCATCTTGAGTTCAAAGTAAACTTTTGGAGAAATAAAATACAAAATTAATTTCTACACTGGGTAAGATTGAGAAAAATATTGGCAGAAAATATTTTAAAAAAAATCTAAAATCTACGAAATGTGAAAAATAAAATTAATTGGAACTAATTTGATGTGCAACAAACTACTTGAGTTGAGTGAACTACAAGTGCCAGGACCGGAGCATCTGATACTACAAGCAGCAAGACCTAGTGTGAGACAAGATATTACCACTTTATGTAGGTACTGTAACATGAATAGAGTACCTATACTCCTATGTCGATACTATTTAAAAAATGACAATTAACAATCGCTTCAGGGATCCACAACCATCACCAATTTCCATGAGAACCAAGATGAGCCAGGGTATCGCACCTATCGTTTACATAACAATAATAAATTGACAATTACAGTTGGATAAAACTGTTTTCATGTACCCGAGAGGTTTACATTTCATTGGTATATAGTGTATCCGATGTTAGTAGTGATGTGTTAGGAAGGATGCTGAAAATGTTGTAATGGTAGTTAGTAGCATGCGTGCGACAAACAAGCGGAAGCGGTGCGACACAAGTGGCGGGCTGGTACCTCTCACACTCACTCGTATTGGAGACAAGGGAACAAACCACGTAACAAAAAGTTTCATCCCCTATACGCTATCTCATTTCGAAGTACAGTCAAGAAACGAGACGGCGAGTGTAATTAACAGACTATATGTAACGAAAGGTAGAGTATAGGAAAGTTTTTCGTTGTTGTACTGTAGATAATTTGAGTCGATGCAATAAAATTTGTTTAAGTTTTCACGAAGTTAGTTCACTTTCAAGAAGAACCAGAACATGAATTTAGATCAGAATTAAAACCAAAAATAACATACAGATGTTGTAATATTTCGTGTTTTATATTTCTGTATATAACGTTAATTTTATAAACAATCAAACCCTATGATGAGTGATTAGTGAATCAATCAAACCCTAGTTTAAACTTGGGTATATACAATACAAGATCGATAAAGAAAACGACGCCCCCGAAATATAGAGTGTGGCTATCTAAGTGGTCAAGGAAAGTCAGTGAGGGGCGGTATAGAGGCAAGGGCGGGACAGGGGTGGACGATACACACAGTGTGCGGTGGGACAGAGTGGTAGTGGTGGTGGTGGTGGGGTGTGGTGGGACTGACCTGCAGCAGCAGCGGGCGGCGCCGCAGCCACTCCGCCCAGCCGGCCTCGCAGGGCACCTGCCCGCGCCAAACCAACGTTACACCCGCCGCTTTCAAAACACTGACCGACGCTACCTCCTAAACTACCCTATTCTGCATACTATGCCCTATTTATCTTGATTATCGATACATCTCGACACATTGGGAGCTTTTGTGTAATAAGGCTCATATTATTTACTGCCTTACCTATTATTGGTGTAGTTTTTAGCACTAGAATAATTATAATGACTTGGTGCTGCAGAGCTAGAGGAAAATTAATATTTCATATGCCATTGGCTTACTATTTACTAATCATTCATAACTATATTCACAAGATATACTAATGAAACTATATGCGGACACACGTGACTATACACAAGACTAGTGAACACATAACGTGTAAAGGTTTGTACTGAATGTTCGGACCATTTTCTTTTTCCGGTCTACACCTTACTATTCTGACTGATTTCTCGAACTCAAACCCTTACCTTAGTATCTTGAACTCGAATGAAATTAAAATTACAATTATACCACGAGTTTGAAAAAACTTAATACGTATAAACTATGAGTGTACAAAGAATTTTCAACCTAATATACTATATATTTCAATGGTCAATACTCTATGACCTATGTATCTTCAGGATTTCTGGAGCTAAAGTAGGTATGCAGTACATTTGTTCCTAAAGAAGAGGTAGCATCAGCCAATGTCTTGGCGGCGGACTAACACCCATGCAATATTAAAGAAGCGACGACAGCGCCACCACCACGATGACGCATGACTCGCTCCTCACATACCATCCATCAATAAGCGGAACTTTACTTTTCTGGACTCACATTCGATGGCACATATTTACTAGGGCCGTATTATAGTATTTCGGCGTATGTGTGTGTATTATTTTTTAATGTATCCCCCTATGCATAGTACTCTGTTAATTAGTTAGAGGTGTAACAAATTATTCGTATGTAAAAAAATATATGAATTGAGATGTAGTTGTTCCATCTTTATGCTTAGTGAATCTTTATGTTTTATATGCATAAGAGGTATTATTTTACATGATAATGGCAAATATGTATGTCACAAAGTACCTTAAATCTTAACTATTAGAAATATTTAGTATAATTGTAAAAGAGGAAACCTACACAAATGTGAGTCCAGAACAAAATACAGCATACATCGCCTACACTTAATAGAACTTTTCCTATGATTTGAAGTAGTCGTAGCTGAAAAATTTTGCGCTGCCCAAAATACAATATCAATAATTGACAGTTCTAAAGCAGATTTTGACAGTCGTAGTTATGTTATCATCATAAATCATCATCAGCCCATATTTGTCCACTGCTGGACATAGCCCTCTCCAATTGCACGCCACTGTGATCTGTTTTCGGCTTCTCGCATCCAGCTTCTGCCAGCCCTCTTGCGTATATCATCAATCCACCTTGCCTGAGGGCGTCCTACACTCCGTTTGCCGAGACGCGGTCTCCATTCGAGAACTCGTTTGCGCCAACGGCCATCGGTTCTACGGCTAATATGGCCGGCCCACTGCCACTTCAGCTTGCTAAAACGATGAGCTATGTCGATGACTTTGTTCTCTGTCGGATCACTTCATTTCTGATTCGATCCTTCAGAGAAACGCCGAGCATAGT
>SJJU01008925.1:0-10091 GCA_012932125.1 Conopomorpha cramerella | reverse complement strand
AGACATTAAAATAAAGGAATAAATAGAAAAAGAGAAAACGAAATACCAAACACCAAGTAAAATTTTCTTTGACGTTTTTCTGACAGATTTTCGGGCAGAGTCATTACTGTCAAAATTTTATTGTAAAGTATGTGGTGGACCTGTGACCCTAAACAGCCTCTGTACATTGATACCGAGATGAACCTACAAAGTGTTTGTCGTACATGGGACGTCGCGATAAGATATCGCCATCAAGATGTGATGAGCCTCCGACCTGCTTGATGATATCTATCGTTGGAGATGATCACTTTAATCGGCCATTGGCTTGTCTATACGGTGGCTACATCGCTCGTAGAGATCGTTGGACATATAGAGGTAGAGACAATAGTTGGCTGTCCGTTATCACAGTTAAATACATTTTCAGGCATATTCCCAACATACTTACTGAGTATAAAAAGACCCCAAGCAATGGTGTAAGAAACGTTGTTGGGTTCGTAATCTCCCGAGGCGATAAGTCGTCTATTTTGCACGGTTACGAAAATTTTAATTTTCTTTTCCCCGCATAGTAAGTTGTTCATATTGACTAAACAACCTTTCTAAGGCCATGCTCAAGGTCTTTATACACTCAGTATTATAAATGCCAAAGTTTGTGACCAAAAATCCATTGCTTGAAATTTAACTAAACTTGTTGGGATTATACCTTCCTTAGGAGATACAGCAGCCAGAGTCTAGTTTTTGTAGAGCCTACTGAGGGCATTTTACCAGGTGCCAAGGACCCGATCCGAGCCCTTCATAAATAGTCACAATCAATTAGATGACCAAAGTCATCGACATAGCTCATCGTTTTAGCAAGCTGAAGTGGCAGTGGGCCGGCCATATTTGCCGTAGAACCGATGACCGTTGGGGAAAACGAGTTCTCGAGTGAAGACCGCGTCTCGGCAAACGGAGTGTAGGACGCCCTCAGGCAAGGTGGACTGATGATATACGCAAGATGACTGGCAGAAGCTGGGTGCGAGAAGCCGAAAACAGATCACAGTGGCGTGCAATTGGAGAGGCCTATGTCCAGCAGTGGACAAGTATGGGCTGATGATGATGATGATGATGAATTAGATTACCTGGAAGAAATCTCTCTGAGGGATATAGTCCCCTTTTGAAAAGTTACCAATGTAATGTTTTACATTAAAAGCCTTACTAATAATGGCGGAATTGCTATTTCGAAGATACACAAAGCTCAACTTAACTTGCCTGTTGTATGTCAAATACGGAATAATCCGTTCAAGTAGACCTGTAATAACCGTTGTATAAGTAATAACGCGTTTATTGGTAAGGGGGTTAATGTACCACAATTTTGTAATAATGTACAGTGTCCTATAAGGAGTCTATTCATTCATTCGGCTTTGTATAGGGAGGTCGAAATCTTTATCCGCTTAGGGTCTACGGAAACAGTGAGTAAGCTGAAAAGGGTTCAGCTAAATCAGCCCTTATTTCATCCAGAAATTCCAGCGGAAAGGGATAAACCGCGGAACGACAGGGTGATATTAACCTATTCCGAAAATCAAAGACACGCAATCAAACTTTCAAAATGCTCTATATTTCAAGTAAACCTGCCAAGAAATATCATTTAAAAAATAATCAATCCTTTGAAATGTTATACACTCGCAACACAAAAATATTACAAGATTTATATTATAAAGTAAAAGTATATTATAATAAACTTTAAGATACAATAATTAAACCGTTATTTCCCGAATGTGTCCATATAGAGTATGTTTCGTGAAAAATGCCTAAAATACAAAGGTAATTTATTATTAATTTGTTTCTTTAAAATATTTTAGCGGCCCTTCACTTTGGACTAGAACGTAGTTAATAACACAATGAATCAATAAATGAATTTAAACATAATAATACCTACAGTAGGTACAATCGTGAACAAAAGTGTTTAATTGTTTTTTTATTAGAAACATACTTAATTACTTGTCTAGACGGATTTTTACTCTTTATACCTTATCTTTATGGGTAGGTATGAAAGTAGTTATATATGTGATGATAATACATAATGATATAAATGTATAAATACTTACCTATTTTATAATATTTATTTGGAAGATAACTATTGCTTGTAGCGTGTTTGTAGGCGTTCGTTACATTTTTCTATACATTAGTTAAGTTTCACGTATTATTTTAATCTAAATTTAGACAGAGATATAAGATTATTTACAATGTATTACCGAGAATGCTGTATTGTTAAAATAAAAAAAATATCTATATAAAAAGAGGACGCTTTGTTACTTCTTGTAGGGAATAACTTCCCTTCTGATTATCATCGATGTAAACAAATAATACTTCTATTGTCATAATTTGTGTGTATACAAATTTTTTTAATGCAAAATATAGCACTCTAGTAACACAAAGTAGGTAAGTAGCTACTGATCATTAGCTTTTAGAAAATACAATATTTAATGAGGAGGTTTCTAAAAAAAACAATCTCTATATCAAAGATAGTTGGGAAACGAAAGAGATACAACTAGATTATTCTATGATTGCTCGTCATCCGAATCGTTCTTTTTAAAGACTCTTTTTTTTTTACAGAAAACTGCTCATTAACAACTTGTCATTTTGCACTTCTGTCCTTCTATGTACATACAGCAAAAGTGTCTAGGGATAAGAACATTTTTAGCTCTAATAAAATCTAATTTATTTAAATCAAACCTAATCTTCTGGATTGGTCTCCTATCTAATTCCCCATGCCTGTATCAATGGCTTATCACCACATTTTGAATAATTTATGAATGAATTCAGTTTTTGTAAAATATATTCTTGATTGCAATCTTCTAAAATGTACTTGATCCTTAGACACTTTTGATGTATGTATATTATTGACATAAAACTGCAAAATGACAGGCTCTCAAGTAAATTCTAAAAGCTATTGAACTGAGGTGTACATAAAGACAATATAATTGATAGAACTCGACAACGACGTCGTTTCGGCATGCACTGAACTTCGGAAACACGTACATAAATATATTATAATAACTTCACAACAACACACACATTGCCTCCATCCCATGTTAAGTAGCTAAAGCACTTGTGTTATGGAATTCAGACAACGAAATATACTTACTTAAATACATATATTTTTGTTTCTAAATACATACTTATATAAATAAAACACCCAGACACATCCGACAAGTACTTAAAAGCTCATCATCTATGTACATGTACACATCCGCGGTGGGAATCGAACCCACGACCCTATGGAACATGCTGACCACTACACCAACGAGCCCGTCGTACATCGACATGTCATTAAGTTATTTTCGGCTATGTTAAAGTCTGGCAAATCTTAACAATTCCCTTTTGACAGCTGCTTACTGCATACATATTGATTGTCAAATCTACAAAATATATGCAGGTGACAGTCGTCAAAAGGGAATAGTTAGATTTGCCATGGTGTAAGTAAATATTTTTAATATAACCCAGCGTCATTTAGTTAGGTTAGGTTTAACCTTATTTAACCGGAACTAACCCAATGATTTGCCGATGTACCTAGGCGTTTTCGAAGTTCAGTACATGTCGAAGTTCAGACCTCAACCCCTGATAATATAAGTACGCGAAAATAGGTACCTGTATTGCAATATTAACTAAAAATAATAGGCAAGTAATCGCTCCGTTGAAAGGTAGAGACAACACAACTTAGGTACAATAACAACATTAAGAAATATTCTTCAATTACAAAAAAAAAGTGTGAAATTGTACCAATTTGGAGCTGTTACATTGTGATAAGAAGTATATATAATTAATTATGTAAATAAGTACATTGTAGAAACTAAAGTGATCAATAAAACATACTTAGCAATAAATATTTCTAGGTACAGTTTACATTATACGTAATTATAACATAATTTTACATAACACCATGTATATGTAATACTAAATTATATATATTTTTACAATAACTTTACATCTTAGTGGTAACGACCATATCGAAGTACTTACTTAGCTAATAATCTATGCCATTCGTAAAGGCACTAATAAATTAATTAAGTAACTATGTACCTACTTACTAGGTAAAAAACTGTTGGACAATAGTCCTGGTGAACCCAGGCTGTTGTATTAGTAGTGGACTCTGCCTACCCCTCTCGGCAATGCATTGTACGACACTACATTTGATATTGTATTTATAGTTCCTACCTATAGCGATTTTTACATAATTTTCGATCACCTAAGATCATTTACTTTGGATTGGTCTACTGTAAGTAAATAACTACAAACAATGTAACTTAACTTAACCTTAGCACCTGTATACAGAGTGTTCAGAAATATAAATGACTTACAAATACAATACAACGAATGCCAAAGCTTTAATACAGCGTGTATATATTTGGCACTGGTTAATATGAATGAACGGTTTACCAATACCACAGCATTATTAATTTCATTTTATTATTTACAAAGTAGTAGGAACAACAGTGTATTCAAAAATGTTTATAAATCTACCCATTGTAAAATTGGCATCTCAGATATCAACAGAGGTTAATTGGGCGGCATTCTTTTGTAGGCTAACTGACACCTAGTCATCGTTCTGTCCGTATTGCAATGTGGCTTTCTGTACCTGTGCTGGATTCATTATTTAATAAAGTCTTGTGCGATTTACCTATATGCACGCACTTATAGTATAGTATTCGTATGCCAAAGTTATGAAATACGGATGCTAAGACAAATTCCAGCGTATAAAATTTTCTTGAGGTCTATCAATGTAAACCCAAATTTCTATAGCAGCTTAGATCAGACATGGTCGTGGAGCCTGTGCAAGGTGGCGTACTCCCTTCCGGACCTGGGCCTAGCAGCGTGTCTCTCCCCGCCCGCCCCCGCCCCCGCCCCGGCGCCCGCCTCGCACGAGCTGAGCGACGACACGGAGAGGGACTCCATGTAGTCGGACGTGTCCGACGCTGATGACGTCGACTTGCTCGTGATACCACTGTTGCGGGAGGACAACTCTGCTCCTGAGGATACAGGAATGTTACGGTTAATTTCTGTGGAAGGTTCACAACTTGTTGAGTTTGTAGTTGGCGAGATGAAAGTAAATAAAACTTACCATTCTTCTTTTTCCTCCGAGTGAGGGTGTCTACGTCGCACGAGCTGGCCTTCGTGAGTGCCGCCACTTCCTCGAACTGGAATGTCAGCGATTTTAGAGGGTCTGAAGACGACGACTTGCCGAAGGTAGTGTGTGCCGGAGTCATGCTGTTCCGGGACACGCACTTCATGTGCTTTTGGCAAGACTTGTTGGAAGTGACCGGCATCTCGAACTCGTTGAAGTCGCACCGATGATGCTTCAAAGAGCCCGTCGACACCCCCGAGTCGTTGGAGCTCGACGAGTCCCGGTTCTTGTCCGATTTGCTCGGAACGCTCGAAGATCTACGGATTTTGACGGAATCTCTGAACCTGGCCACCAGAGAGTTCTCAGTCTTTGATTCGGGTAGTTTAAATTTAGTTTCTTTGCATTCTGGAGTTTTGGCTCTGCTTAACGTGTGCACGCATTCGTTTTTGTTCGCCTTCCTAAGTACCGTGGGGGTGAAACACAAATGTTTGTATGAATATTCATCTTCTCGTTTGGTGAAGTCAGCGGAGCTGGACCTCCGCGTGCTGATCGTGTTGTCGGACTCGGAATGCTGCGTCGGGTCGGACAAGTGACTAATTCTGCTAATGTGGCTGATGTTGTCGGAGTTCTTGTGGCTGTTGCTGGAGCTGCTGTTCTCCAGCGGCTCCATGTGCATGTAGTTGAGGTGGTCGTTGCAGCAGTCTGCGTTCTGGAACACCGTGTTGCTGGTTGTGGTGGACATGTCGTCGTCGTGCTCCGGGATATCCTCCAGGACATCTAGATCTTCTTGACTGAAGCCTGCGCTCTTTAGAATTTGCAGGGACGTTTCGAATTTCTCTAGAGTTGCATTGATGTCTAAGTTTGCGTAGTTTGCATATTGTTTATTCTCTTTCTTCTCTACTTTGGCTTCTATGGGGATTATATTAACGTAGTTGGAGTGTGATTCGAGGCTCCTGTCTTTGTCGTTGCTATCGCTAGTATCACAAGTGACCTGTACAGTGCTGTTGTCGCCTGTCTCTGCCTCCTCGTGGGGGCAGGCGCACGAGGCTCCGTTCAACAGACATTTTAGTTTCTTTGGTGTGTCATATAGGCTGGAGGGGTCGGTGGAGACGTCCACTGGATGCTCCTGAGAAGAAAATACAACAATACGTTAACATAGAGATATTTATGACCGATATAGACATTATAGTACTGTGAAGAAGATAAACAACATTTCAAACGATATTTCAGACGTAAAATCAGACACCAACCTGTATCAGAGGCATTGGTGTTTTCGGCACGTCATAGTTTTCGTATGGTCCACTGAACTTCTTCTTGCAGGTGCACTTGTTCCAGCAGTTGCAGGCGGCGGCGGCGGCGGTGGCGGCGGCGGCGAGCTTGGCGGGCACGGCGGGCGTGCAGCAGGGGCTGGGCCGCTTGCACTCGAAGGACTTGTCGAGGACGCTGCGCGGCACCGAGTACTCGGACGCGCTGCCGCTGGAGCGCGAGTAGATGGAGGCGCGGTCGCACTCCGACCGCTTCTCCGCGATGTTCTCCATTGTCCACACTGGGCTCATTATCGAGCCGGGCGTGCCGGTCATGGTTGATGACCTGCGATGTGTAAGATATTTAGAAGGTTCTCTAGGAAAGGAAGTATGACTGGTTTTACGAGATAGTACGCATATTGTGAGGCAGGGATTTTTTTAGATTAGTCTGCCCATGTCATGTTGTGCTAGGTCCCCATTTACATAAAATGATCAGCTGATTTAAGTAGGAACAGTCTACTCACCTAGAAAGTTGCGAGCTAATCTTCCCAATACAGCTGGTGCACCGTGGCAAGGAGGTGGGCCGCCGCGCCTGGCCGCAGTCCTCGAAGCCCTCCAGCGCCTCGGAGAGACAGTGCATGGTCTGGCTGCCGGCGCCCCAGCACGGGGAGCTCGCGCGCATGAAGCTCTCGTCCAAGCATGACGACGTGTCCGAGTAACGTTTCTCCAGCACTGGAAGGTGAATTTGAAGTTTTTTTGATAACTGCTGGATGCGAGAAGCCGGAAACAGATCACAGTGGTGTCCAATTGGAGAGGCCTATGCCCAGCAGTGGACAAGTATGGGCTGATGATGATGATTTTGATAACGCATGTCAGTCAACAAAATTATTTACTTCCTTACTTATAAATACAAGATAACATTAAGTATGTAAATTAGCCACTGTTTTGTCTTTTGCCATTTCTGAACAAAACAGTGTAAACGTCAAATAATAGAAAAGGACAGAACAGTTAAACTGCGTAAGTTAAGTTTACTTTTCTTGCGTGTATGAATTGTGTTTAGGTAGCGTCCACCTTACTCAGGATTAGCGTGAAGTGCGTATGTGTATACGTAGGGTTGATTAAAAAAACACCATACTTCTAAATAGCAGCGCCAAACTAAGCTGTGCAATTAATCCAAAACATATGTGAATTAATCCAATGAATAACCTGAAGTAACATCTGCAGAAGTGCCTTGAACTGGCACATGTACTCACCAGATCCACACCTGGAGCCGATGCTCATCCTGGAGTGCACGTCCTGGCTGGCGTTGAGGATGTCTGTGAGGTCGCGCGCGCGCTCCGCCGCGAACACGAAGAGGCCGGCGCCGCGCCCCGCCCGCGACCCTCCCTCCACACACAGCCGCTTCTCCACTATGCCGTAACGTCTGGGGAAGAAATGACCATTCACTAATAGCTACTCACTTACACTTTGCTTTTGCTGGTGAATTTAATTAAGCTGGTCCAAAAAGGCTTAATCTTTACCAGTTCAATGCTGTTTCGGAATATAAGAGCCAAACGAATGATACTAATTGTACTTCTTCTTATCATATCTTAAAAGGCGACCTACGGAATATTCAAGGTGTGGAAGAAATGGATTGTAATTTGTCAATTTAAGACCAAATTGTAGGCTAGATGTGGCAAAGGAGACATTGTGACTCCAAGAGTCTTGATGGGGTGGTCCAATTGACCTGATTGATATCTTAGATCATGTGTAACCTTCCCATTGGGATAGGGTGCTAGGGATACATGCGGTATCAGGCTTCCAAGGATGTGTCCATTCATGCCCACTGGGGAACTTAGATTTGTGATTGTATTTCCTTATTCCAGGTGGAGTTTACATTATCGTGGGTGTACCGTTAATGTTCTTGAATTTATTTGAATTTAATTGAAATTTAAATAAAATAAATACGGAGCTTTTTCTCATCTTTTTAATGACAAATTAAAGCAATAAAGATATGATGCCCCATTGACTTGTATTTGACCATCAGATAAGAGCAATTAATTAATTAAGTTAAGTTTCTTTTCTGCTGACGAAAATAAAATTCATAGCTAATGGCGTCAGGTATGTATTTTAATTATTAAAATTAAAATAGTTAAAAATGACGGGTCATCAAAGTTCATTTGTAGGAGAACATCTGTCGCCATAAAGCCATATGGCGAAAACACCCGCAAACAAAACGTTGATTCACATCAAATCTACTCGGTTCCCCTAAAAATATGGCGCCATATCAAATACGCCATAGAAAATGTTGTCACGCGCTCTACTAATGACTTTTTTAAATTAATTTATAGCTTCGATGCGGGTGGTCGAGACGAACGTTAGTGCCCAACTGTCAAAGTAGTTTGTATTTCGAACTAAAGTTTTTTTTCTTTTAGATTTTCTGCCAGTACATGCCTCTCACTAAAACAAGAGTTTCCTTTTTTAAACGGCTCGTAGGTTGACAGTTAATTACAAATACAGGAAATAAAATAGGGACTGGCCATAAAAGTAGATAGGCGTTTTTTATTCGTGGGTGCGTCCTGGGTGGCTTCAGGAGGGGACTGATACTTCACGGTGACCAAATATTTAACAAAATTTATTGTAACATCCTTGCTTTTTGACTTAATTAATTTGTATGGTGCTGTAAACATTATGGAAGAGCTCATGGGTAGTGTAGGTAAGGACGAGAGTAATGAAAAACATCGAAAAACGAATCAATTGAATCCGTTCAGGTTACTTTAAACGAACTTTCAATTACGTGGCAAAGTGTTGTACACCTGTTTCCATTTGCGGCGAAATGAAAAAGCTCAAAGCCCCGTCCAGCTTTCGGGGCTCGTAATAACTCCCGAAGCTTACCAAAAGGATTTCCCCTAAAATTCGTGTGTCGCTAAAACCTAAAGCAAACTGGAGTAACAAGAAAATAAAACCGCCGTCGGGAGCTGGGATCTGCTAACACCGTTTGAAACAGTACGATACGAATATTTCATGTAATTTCATACATGAATCATATAATTTTTTAAAGAAACGCGCACTGACATGATAATAAAAGATAAAAATAGAAAATTAACCAAAGATGAGCAGACAAGCGAAAAAAAGAAATAAGAAGAATCAGTCAAACGGTTTGCGTCCACTTTCATAGTGCGAACCGCCAGGATGTGGAACGACTTGCCGGAGTCTGTGTTTCCTGCGCAGTACAGTCTGAAGGTCTTCAAGTCACTTGGGTGAATAGGTACCTAATGAACAAGTGTGCTCCATCGTAGACCACATCGCTGCTTAACATCAGGCAGGATGGTGGTCAAACGCTTGTTCATAGTGATAAAACAAAAATCAATCTGCATCAGAAGCACAACATTAGAACGTGTACAGAATAAGGCGAAGATCGCGAGCACAGATATTGAAGACACCGCAGATAGATCGCGCGTAGGTTCGTTATCTCGGCACCGACAGGGGGCGCCGCGGGCAAACGCTTTTGATATTTTTCTCTCATCATTTTAATGGAAGATGCTGCGATACTGTCAGCTCTGTCGCTGATACGTCGCTTCACGATCAAATGCTATTGAGCCGATGTCATTGTAAATTTTGCATTGCATTAAGCAGTGTCAAGCTGGTACTGTCGCGGTATGGAGACTGACATGATATTGAACCGTCGGTAAGAGCATAACTGCACTTTACCTTGTAAGGTGAAGGACAACATCGTGATGAAACCCGCACACCACAAGGTGTGTGAACCCTATAACGGCGATGGGCTCACC